>GL379923.1:248958-278368 GCA_000143925.2 Caenorhabditis brenneri | reverse complement strand
TGATTGTCCCCGAGTCCCGGACAAATTATATGCAAAGCATATCAGAAGTAAAAAGTGATCCCGGGATAAAAATTTATTTGGAAAATCACCAAGTTCAAACTGAACATAATCATTATGGGACCGTAATTATGAAGGATAGCCCCCAGACCCCCCAAAGTGTGATTATTACAGGTAGGCTACTCACATTAAAGTTGTCCCATCTTTTTTTTCGATGAACTCTTAGTTGGGGGGGCGTAACGCCAACCTTAAGGGCATCATTCCCCAAAGGGGCCTGCCCTCGTGGGGTCGAAAAGAGGGGGGGGGGGGGGGAATTGGGACCAGTGATCCGATCGTCACTGGTCCATCTCCACCTCCACCTTGAGCGGTCTCAAAGCCCATGATCAAGACCCCTTGAGGAATGAAGCTCTCAAGTTTGTAGTTGAGTCCACCCAACTTAGAGTTCATCTGAAAAAAAGGTTGAACTAACATAATGTGAGTATCCTTACCTTATTGATGACATTTTGACGGGTCTGGGGGCCAAACTTGTTGAAGGCGGTCTCAGCTCGCACTTCTTCAGTGAGCACGTCGTACTTGTGCTCAAGGACTTTCATCTTTTGGTGTAGGTTCTCTTTGGATGGGATGACGAAGAAAAGGAGGCTTCGCTTCTTTTTGGCGGCACGCTCGAAGACTTTCTGAAAATTCGAATTTTTCAAAAATCGATTAGTACGCGTCGAATACCTCTAGCTCACTCCTTCTGAAGACTGTGACCTCAGGCTCTGCTCTTCCCATTCCACACGAATTCATTCCGTCCAAGAGAGCGTTTTTGAAGATTCTGTAAATTTTCCTACTTATCCCAAACAAAAAATTGTATTAGACTTACTGAATCTTCCTGGTGTCTTCTCCCTCCAGGTGGCATAACTCCCAGTTGAGGACGACCTTGGGTTGGTGGGA
The DNA here is from genome assembly GCA_000143925.2 of Caenorhabditis brenneri. Classification (NCBI taxonomy): domain Eukaryota; kingdom Metazoa; phylum Nematoda; class Chromadorea; order Rhabditida; family Rhabditidae; genus Caenorhabditis; species Caenorhabditis brenneri. Next base: position 277,438 of record GL379923.1, on the reverse strand, counting down.
GCGAGCAGCTGGCTTCTCAAAATCAGTTGGCACCCTGCCCTTTGTCGGAAGCAGAGCTTGCTTCTGGTCTCCAAAGACGACCTTTGGGCAGTCCAAGACTTTGCCTTCCACTTGAACTGGCTTGAGAACTTGGATGTCTCCTCCACAGACATCCTTCAATCCCAATCCCACTGCTTCGGACGCCTTCTCCACTTTCTCCTTGCGGTCAGCTGGACGGAGGGCGGCGAGTTTGATCATTTCCCTCTGCTCTCCATTAATCATCTGGGATGTTACGACTTTCTGCCCGCGACAGGTCACGAGAACTTCGACTGGGAGGTTGATGGTTTTTCCGTTTTTTCCCTTTGCTTCGATGGTGAAAAGCTTCGGGTATTGGAGCTGGACGTGGTAGCTTCTTTGGAAGTGGGTAGTCACATTAATGGTTTCTCCTGAGTCCATTGTGAAGGTCTTCTCATCCGAGGATGGACCGAATCCAGCAACTTTCACGGCCTTTCGCGCCTCCCCGAGCCCCTTATTCCGACCGTAGTTGAGGTAGACCTCCATACCTAAAAAATTGTTTTTGAAAAGCGCAAGTTGAAAAATAAGCGAGTTACCTCGAACAGAGTCGAGAAGCCATTTGGCGTATGGGGAGTTGCTCTGGAGGTCGGGCTTGAACTGAGCTTTGTCGTAACTCTTTAGGACAGCGAGAAGCTTGGTGTTGTCCGGGTGGAAAAGGGTCTCCGTCACTGAAAGATTCATATTTATAATCTGCAATTTAGTCAGTCACTATTTGGTTAGTCTCTCTCGCTATCCCTCCCAAAACTCACTGTCTTGGACGACATAGACTCCTGGTTCTTTTCCAGTTCCCTCCAGGACTTTCACGCCCTTACGAATTCCAGTCGTCGAGTGGAGGACTCCTTGACTGAATGTTTTGTTGACCAATCTAGAAGAATAGTCTGGTTTGGGATATTAAATGAATTCTGAATGTACCTGTGCTGCTCTGGACGAGAGACATAGTGCACACAGTCCCCGATTGTGAATGCATTCAAGCTGAAAAATTTAGAAGTATTTTGAAAATCGTGAGCCTAAATTATTCAACTTACTTCGAGTGAACTTGACCGGAGAGGATGGCGTTAAGACACTTTAGAAGTGTCTTGTCTGCAAGAGCTGGAGAGGAGTTGGCGCATCTGGCGATGTCATTGAAGGTGGCCTGGAAGGTTTCGGCCACCGCTTTCAAGGTGAACACCGCTCCCCGGAAGTTTGGAGCTCTTGACACGTTGTGGAGCTCGAGAACGAAGTCTTTATCAAGCTTCAACTTTTCCGTGGAGTACAAGGAAGATTGGCGGTCGTAGAAGACCCTGTTCGACTTCTGGAGCTGTGGGATGTGGCCAATAGCTTCCTTGTATGCTCTATGGCACATCTCCTTATCGTCCTCATTGGCGGCTCCCTTCCTTGAAGACTTGGAGATCTCCAGTGGGGCCAATCCTCCATCTCTTCTTTCAAACTTGGACACCAGAGAGACGACGTACTTGAAGAAGGCAAGGTTCGGTTTCACCACTGAAATATATTAGACAACTTCAATGCAATTTTAGTATCTACAGATCTTCAATCGCCCGTAAACTTTGAAAAATTACTCACCCAATGGACGGATGTTTGTATCCAAGATAACTTTCCTTCCATTGTCCGTCTTCTTCAGCTTCTCCGCCAACGGGACGAGTCCCAATTTGGGCTCCTTCTGTTCTCCGGAGATAGTGAGCTTTGACAAGTTGGGTGGATCCATATCTGGAGTTTGATCGGTGTGTGGGTTGACAGAAATGTGTCGAGTGCAATTGTAATTGTAGATGCGATGTGTGCGGTACCAAGCCAAGAGAATTAACAATCTTAAATTTAAATTTGCGTATTAATAGGAGAACCATGAAACAGCGAAGAATGAGGAACTGAGAAAAAGACAAAAAGGAAAAAAGCTGGCGAATTTAAAATCTTCCGAAAAGAAAGAAGGAGAGATAATTAATGGCGACCGTCCGGCTGGTTTAAGCTTGGAATAAAGAGGGGGAAAAGGGGCGGGGCCTATGCCGCGGGAAGAGAAGGAAGGGGGCGGAGCCTTGAGGTCCCACATAAAGAAAGAATCGCAATAGGAGAAGCTTCAAGGTTTTTGATAAAGGAGAGAAATATTAAGGTAATCCCCAAGTTACAAGGATTTAATGGAAGGTACTGAGAATTGAGTACAATTAAACTTGGTGAAACAGAATTTTAAGATGAAACCATAATTTTCAGATACATCACATCAATTCTTCGAGGACAGAGACATCAAGGGTTGATAAAAAACAGGAAAACATCAAGAGAGCACTACTAATATGGAAGAGCCCAGTTTAATGCTCTTGGATGGAAGAGAAGGAGGGGGCAAGTGAAGATGGTGATAGGAAACGAAAAACCAGCAGCCACGATTTCGTAATTTCACCAGTAGGAACAAGTGGATCAGATAACAATGAATGTTTTTTTCTGTTTCCAAACATTCATTAATGAAATGCGGAATGGACTGTATCAATGGACGTATGATATGTCTCTCACTATTCTGTGAACAGGAAGGCACAGGAAGGCGAACACCTACGTCTTCCTCACTCTTTATTGCTTATCCTCGAATTTTTTGCAAAACGAGATACAAACAGAAAGTGACTGGTAGAGATTATTGACGCAGAGTTTATGCATAAAAGTACATAAAAACTGAAGAGAAAGCAGAGAAAAATAGCATAGTACCGAACAATCGCTCAGATTAGTAGATGCGGGAAAAGGTCGGTGGACAAGTAGACAAGAGGTCACAGAGTCTTTGAAGCAGGCGGCATATACAAAAGATGAAACGAATAATAACCATAAATTTGGCAGACTTCATTATGATGCTTACACTTGCCAGAGAGCGATAACACTAAAGAGAGCCATAAAAAAATCACTAACTCATCATATAGAAAGAAGAAAAGAATAATAATATTGAAAGGAAATAATGCTCATTAAACAGTATGGACGGGAGACAGCAACTGATTTATAATTATGTACCCTACTTTATCAATAAGGAGAAACTGTAACTTATGAATTTTTACAGTGTCATCATTTAGAAAATTTCTGTTTTCGATTTGTGAGAAACTCTCGGAAAACTTTCCAGAAACAATAGATTGATGATAACTTCGTTTCAAAATAAACGGAAAAAACGAACGACTTTCTCTCTCCCCCTCGCAATCTCGAATTTCATAAACATTAGGAAAATAAAAGAAGAAAGTGAACATCGTCAACTCAAACTTTATGATATAAAAAAAATAGCTAGCAATCTGAGGAGAGTAAGAAAAAAGAGGAAGGCACAGCTCTATCCTTCAGAATAGCATAAGTTGGAGGAAGAGGATGACAGATAAGAAGGAAAATCAGAAGTGCACAAAGTCTGTAAGCGTAACCATCAGTCCTTCGAAGCATCTTTACTATTAACAATCACCGATGTCTGTGTGTTTGTATGTGCGTTTCCGGGTCCAGCGCCGCTCCTACTGGGCCGATTTTCATGGAATTTTGACAATGCGAAACAGAATTTCCCCGTGATGATGCCCGTCTTTTTCATTTTCCATTTGGAGCTCTGTAGAGCTCTGTGCTAAGATAGGGCTCTGAAGGGCAGAGATGCAGAGAAAGAGGGGCGGAGTCTTCTCTCACACAAAACATAGCGGACGGCGGAACCCGGGAGGTGTCGGCTGCGCATTTTAATGACCTTCGCGCCGGCATTGCTCGAGTTTAAAGTGAACCCAGCAATGAGGTGCGGTATGTGGGATGAAAACCACATTTTCTTGATTCTCTCAACGAGAGTAGAAAGAATATCAGAGGAAATTTTGGAAAAGACAAAGTTTGTATGTTCTGTACAAGGAAGAAACGGGGCTTGCTTGCGTTCAGGGGCATGATTCCATGGCGCGTTCAATCTTTTTTAAAATTTCAGAACAACTTCAGAATTTGTCTGAAGACGTTGAAAAAGCATTTTAAGTGTGTATACAGTCAGAATGCTATCTGAATCCATTCTATTTTTCCAATTTTTTTCATATTCTGAATAAATGATTTTGAAGCAAGTTATGCTGTTTTTTGTGAATTTTACAATTCTAGAGCTTTTCGTATTCCTGTTTTGGACCTGTTTCGTTGCTCAGCCCTGTACAAAGTACGGTGACCGGCGGAACCCCTAATTAGTCGGAGCATGGGAAAGTATAAGTCAGAGCTTTTCGTCATGCTTTTAACTCAATCTACTCATGCCCAATCGCTGCAAGCCGTCAACTTCGTCCGCCTGTCCGCCCGACAATTCGTTCGACTCCGAAGATGGAATGCCGCTGCTCGATGTCTCCTTGGCGGAATCGGAAGGTTCTAGGGAGATTCCTGTTGTGATGCCTGCCTTAGTGTTGAAGCTCACACGGGATGATTCCGACGGGAAACCAGCCTCCCTGGATGAACGTAGTTCGCCAGGTGTAGGACCTTCTGGGGACCTGAACCTCGATGATGCCATGGAGACTGACGATGGACCGTACCGCGACCGGGACTTCTATATGGCGCTGGAGACTGTGGACGGAATCGAAGAAACTCAGCTGATGAGTCAAGGGTCCGTTCGGAAAAGGGACAAAAAGAAGGTTGGTATATTTTTCGGAGTCTGTTAAAGGTCCTTATGTTAAATTTTTAGATGAAGAGTGCTGCTAATGCTGCACGGCAAGCTGCGAAACGACAAGCCGAGAGTCAAGAAGAACAGGCGAAGCGTTTGAAAGCCAGAAACGACTATGTCGCTCTTCGAAGATCGGAAATGACGGATCATGAGAAGGCAACGATCAACAGAAGACAGAAGGAAAAAGCTGCAATTGACCGGATGGAGGAATCAGACGATTCCAGAGATGTCAGAAGAGAGGCTGTTGCTGCACGTGCATCGCTTAGAAGAGAAGCAGAGGATCCTGAAGACCGTGCCGCTCGGAACCTGGAGAATGCTGAAAGGGTAGCTGCTGCGAGAGCCAACGAATCCCCTGATGAAACTGCTGCTCGGAGGCTAGCTGACAGGCAAAGAAGATCCAACGACCCGAAAGATTTCGTGCCGTTGGCTGGAACTGACGACCATCCTGGAGCCCACTACATAGGCCGAATGGACAATCCATGTCGTCATTGTGGAGCTCTCTACTTTCGAGGTATTTTCAGATGCTTAAAAAATTTTTGAAACTGATGAATTATTTACAGCTGAGACCACAACCAAAGGACAGTACACTATGTGTTGTGCCAATGGATCAATCGACATCCCGATGCCGCCACCTCTTCCAACTGCTCTTCAGGATCTGTACTTGCTGGATGATGACGAAGGAGAGCGGAAAGACTTCATCGACAACATCAGACAGTACAATAATTCAATGGCCATGGCATGTATGAAAGCAGAAGTGAAGCTACCGAGTGGAGGATGGTACACGTACAGGATTCACAAGCAGGTAATATTTTGTTTTTCAAATCATAATCAAACAAAAAAAACTCTAATATAAGAGCACCATACTCAATTCAGACTTTTTCGAAAAAAAAATCGATTTTCGGTAGACCAAATCACCTTTCAATTGAAAAACAATTTTCCAAAATTTTGAAAAATTGAAATATTTAACGCCTTTTTGAAACTCTAAATTTTTGTGCTCTTATATTAGAATTTTTTTTGAGAATCAGTTTTTCAAAATCAAAAAAACTCCAATTTTTGCAAAAACCCATTCAAACTCCTGTAATAGAAGAGCACCATCAGCAAAATTTTTAAGCCAAAATTAATTTCTTTCTGAACTTTTTTTGCTTTGAGAATATCCAAAATTTAGGCATTTTTTGATTTAGAAATTTTTGTGTTACAGTTTTTCTTAATTTTTGAATTCAAACAAAATCGGTGTTTTTCTCAAATTTTGAGAGAACATGAAAACTCAAAAACTTCGAAAAATCCTAATTTTTCCAACATTTTAGTTTATGGTGCTCTTATATTGGAGGTTTTTTGTGTTTTGAAATTCTGATGACTTCTTGAATATCCCTAAAACTATGAATTACAAACGAAATCCCCTAATAGAAGTGCACCCAGTTTTTTTTGGAAAGTCAGAAACCCTCCCCCCTTTTAAAGCCGCAACCCTTGGTGCTCTTATATTAGAGGTGGTTGAAATTCACTGTTAATGAAAAAGCACCACTCCACTATTTGAAAATTTTGGTGATCTTATAATAGAGGTTTTTGCTCGAGTTTTCAAATTTTTGACTATTTTTGAAAAACTCGAAATCCCCATTTCTTACAAAAACTCCCCTAATGAAAGAGCACCATACCCCAGTTTCCAAACCAATCGAATTACTCTATCATGAAGACTTTAGCTCTTGGTGCCCTTATAATAAAAATTTTTTTTGTATTTGAAAATGTTAAAAGTTTTCGAATTTTTGACAATCAAATTTTTAAAAATTTCCATTTTCAGGTGTACCATCTCCTCGGAGACCTCCACCCTGCAGCTGGACAGCCAAGAAACTTTGCTCAGATCTTCATCCTGGATACTGCTCAGGCTGCTGCTGAACTGGCTGGAAGAGATATGAACTCTTCATGTTCCGAGGCACTGTTTGCCAAACTCATCGACATCATCAAAGAGCACCATCCACATGCCAAGACATTCAAAATGATGTTTGAGAAGGAGCAGGAAGAGAAGGAGCAGGCGATTCTGGAAGGCCGACCAGAGAGAAGAGTCACGATGACCTTCAGAATCCGATCACAAGATGATCAGAACCGTTATCAAAATCCAACAGCGGATGAAGTCGCCGCCGTTTACGTTGGAGATGAAGAGGAGATTCCTGGAGAGCGTGGATTCACCATCCACCAAAGGGGAAGCCCAACTCCACGAGCCATGAATATTATCGATCGGAATGTGGATCCGCTGACATATCCACTTCTTTTCCCACGAGGACAATTCGGGTGGACCATCAACATGCCATACAGAATTCCACGTGGAAACAGAGAAAATATAACGATGGTTGAGTTTTACGCTCACCGTCTTCATGTTCGGAAGGAGTTCTCTCCACTCTTCCATGCTGGAAAACTTTTCCAACAATTCGTCGTGGATGTCTGGACGAGAGTGGAACAGAACAGGCTCAACTTCATCAAATCAAACCAAGCACTCCTTCGATCCGAACATCTCCGCGGACTCCAAGATTATGTGGCAGGAGAGGAAAATGGTCCGATTGGAAGAATAATCCTTCCAGCTTCGCATTCCGGATCACCACGAGACATGGTTCAACAGTATCAGGATGCCATGACTGTCGTTTCGAGATACGGAAAACCCGACTTCTTCCTCACCATGACCTGCAACCCCAAATGGAGGGAGATCCAAGAATGCTTGGCTCCAGGACAAGTAGCCGTCGATCGACCAGATGTCGTCGCCCGAGTATTCAAGCTGAAGGTGGATGAGCTCAGGAACGATCTATTCAAAAGGAACGTACTCGGAAGAGTTTTGGCCTATATCTTCGTCGTGGAGTTCCAGAAAAGGGGTCTGCCCCACATCCACATGCTTCTGATCATGGAGACTGGATCCAAATTAAGGTAAACTTTGAATTTTTCGAAATCCACGAAACTATTTGCAAATTTTCAGAACCACAGCAGATGTTGATCGGTTCATCACGGCGAGAATTCCGGACAAGAATGAGAATCCACTTCTCTATGATTTGGTCACCACTCTCATGATGCATCGTCCCTGTGGTGTCCACAATCCCAAGGCTCCATGCATGAAGAACGATGTCTGCTCCAAGAAGTTCAGGAAGCCGTTCCGAGAGACAACATCCATCGACAACGATGGATACGCTCTATACGCTCGACCGGATGATGGAAGGACATTCGAGGTCAAGGTCAACAGCTCCACTGTCATTCAGACAAATCAGGACGTGGTCCCCTACTGTGCTTGGTTGATCGAGAAATATCAGTGCCACATCAATTTGGAGTACTGTGGTACCTTCTCATCAGTCAAGTACCTCTACAAGTACGTCTATAAAGGTACCACACGAGCCTGCATCCTCATCAAAGTGGATCAACATGGAAATGAGACAGTGGTGTCTGACGAAATCCAGCAGTTCCTGGATACTCGATATGTGTGTGCTCCAGAAGCCGCCCATCACATCTTCCAATTCCCAATGTCCTACAGAAGTGTTTCTGTTTCCCAATTACCAATCCATCTTCCGGGAGAAAAAACTGTGATCTTCGAAGCGGGAAAAGAATCAGAAGCCGTGGATCGTGCTCGGACGAAGAAGTCAAAACTGGAGGCGTGGTTCAAAGTCAACGAGATGTGCCACAACTCTCAACTTCCAAATGGAGAACTTCCTGCCGGTCTCCGGGACTCCAGGAAATTCTTCTATCATGAAATGCCGGAGCATTTCGTTTTTAATGCCAGTTCTTCAACATGGCAACCCAGACAGAAGCAGTTCGCCATCGGACGAATGTATTTCATTTCGCCGAGGGATCGTGAGAAGTTTGCTCTCCGACAACTTCTATTGTACACCAAAGGAGCCAGAAGCTTCCAAGACCTCCGAACAGTTCAAGGACATGAATGGGAGACGTTTGTGGAGGCAGCCAGAGCAGCTGGATTCCTATCCGATGACCTTATCTACGAGAGAACACTCCAAGAAGCAGTCGAATTCAAGACAGGAAGCCAGCTACGAAGTCTGTTTGTCACACTCCTTCTATTCGAGACAATCGATAACGCTGAAGAGCTCTGGAATAAGTGAGTTTTCTTTCTGGATTTTCCAACTCAATAATAAATTCTGTTTCATAAAACAATACTATTTTCAGATTTTCCAAGCATCTATCCGATGATTTTGTCAATAAGGGATACACGCATTACGAAGCCGAATCTCTTGCATACTACGAGATGATGGATCGGATGGAAGCAGCGAGCGAGGATCTCCGTAAATGGATCAATCGATCCTATCCCAGAATTTTCCGACGTGGAGATGACGTCGACATTGAGAAGTGCAAGAAAGAAGGGGAAGATGCGCTCATCAAGTTGAACAAGGAGCAGAGAGAGGCCGTCGATGCAATTCTGGAAGCGAAAAACAGTCTTCGTGGAGGACTGTTTTTCATCGACGGACCTGGAGGGACTGGCAAAACCTTCGTGTACAACTGTCTGGCCAACTTAGTCCTTGGAAGTGGAGAGAAGATCCTTCCGATGTCTTGGGTCGGGATCGCCGCCGCATTGCTTCCAGGAGGAAGAACCGTCGCATCTACCATCAAGTTGGACATCAACAATGGATGCAGATCTTCTGGAGTCAACCTGAAGTCTCCCCTCGCCGACGTCCTTCGTCAAGTATCCCTCATCCTCTGGGATGAGGCTCCGATGTCTCCAAAAGCATCCCTGGAAACAGTGGATACTCTCTTCCGGAAGCTCATGGATGTGGATACCCCGTTTGGAGGGAAGACGGTCGTGCTTGGTGGAGACTTCAGACAAGTGTTACCTGTTATGGACAAGGGAGGAGCAGCCGAGCAGATCGCCAACTCCATCAAGAAGTCGGGACTCTGGCCGTTATTCCAAGTTTTCCATCTGAAAACCAACGTAAGAGTTACTGCCGATGCACTCGAATGGTCGAAGGAACTCCTGAGAATCGGCGATGGGAAAGTCGGAGCGAAAGTGACAGGAGAGATGCCAATCCCTGATGGATTGGAATCTGGAGGAGATCTTATCACGGAGATCTTTGGAGACCTGTTGGAAAAAGGAGAAGTTGAGAAGTTGGCGAAAGTAGCTATTTTAACGCCAAGGAACAAGGAGGCACTAGAAACCAACAACAAAGTGCTCGACAAGATGGGAGGAGCCCCAAGGATCTACAGATCCCTCGATACGATCTCCCCGAAAGATGGTCAACTCCAAGTCGGGGACTTCAATCACTTCACTACAGAATTCCTCAACACGATGACCCCATCCGGCATGCCACCACATGAGCTACGAGTCAAAAATGGAGCGATCGTGATGTTGCTGAGGAATCTGGACGTCAAAAATGGCCTCTGCAATGGCACTCGAATGGTGGTGGAAGAGATGGGAGAACGGGTCAGTTCAACTATCTTTTTACTTTCTCATTGTCTAACTTTTCACTTCAGATTCTCCAATGCAAATTCATCAACGGCCCGAGAAAAGATGAGTCCGTTCTCATACCTAGAATCAAGCTGAACTACGAGAAGAACCTCCCGTTCATCATGGGCCGCCTCCAATTTCCTATTCGCCTCGCCTTCGCTATGACAGTGAACAAGTCTCAGGGACAGACTTTCGAAAGGATCGGACTCCTCCTGGACGAGCCCATCTTCAGCCACGGGCAATTTTATGTGGCCCTCTCCAGGACAACGACAAGAGAGGGTGTCAAGATCAACTCCAAATCAAAGAAAGTGAACAACGTCGTGTATCCCGAAGTTCTTCTTGACTAAATGTTCTCTTTCGTTTGTATCTAATCTTTTGTTTGTTTGTGTTAATTAATAAGTTCAAATATATTGCATGAGTCAATAAAGAATTATTTGTTTGAAATCTGTTCTCTACATTCTCTTTCCTTCCCCCTCGACTCTCCTCCTCGAACAGTCCACTCTCAGCTATCCATTGTCCACCACCTACCTTCGTGGCCACATTGGCGCAGGTGGTAGCGCTGTCGGCAGTTGATCTTTTCCTCTGGCCACCCCTAGGGTTCGAACTTTTTCGGTGTAAATGTCTTTTTCTTTTTGGTTTCGTTCACCTAAGATATTTGGAATGCATAAATTTCGCTAAAAACACAATTTTTGTGACTGACTCTGCCCAAGCGAACTCACCCGCTCCGTGTGATGCAAGAAGATTTGAGCCGCGAAGCGGCGCAAATCTTCTTGTAAAATTGAAATTTCAAGAGAATTTAGAAATATTTATGAAAAACATTTTTTGATATTACGGACTTTCAGATTTCCGATCGAGGTGGAATAGAGGGAAATATTTAGCAGTGAAACGTAAGTGCATTAAAAACATTGTTCTGGAAACTTTTTACTGTTCCAGTATCATCACAATCTACAAAAAAATATGAGATAGCAATTATGAAATGTGTACCGTTGGTATGCAACTGACTCACTTGATTTTTTTTGAAACCTGGAAGGATAGTCACAAAAAATTTATTCTGTTCCACCTTCGTCATGGAAGATTGGTAGGAGAATGGAAATTATTGAACAGCATCAACAGGACCATAACATTTCACACCGTTTCAGTTTTCTAACATAATCAGAGGAGTCTATAAAAAATTAGTTCAATATGTTCCTTGAGAAGGAGAAAAAAAGGAGATGAAAAAAGTTCTAAGATGTGGGTCCTATACACATAGACGAAAAAAAAACGAGAGGAAAAGCAAGCCGCTCGTCTGTCAGATATAGAGGACAGCTTTAGAAAATTCTAATCTTTCTTTTTTGTTCCCCTCGGAGAATTTGTTTCGGCGATCTATTTTTCTTTTAAAAACTTCTCGCTTTGGAAATAAAAAACTACTGAATTTAACTTAAATTGAAGGCAAAAGCATTATGTGAATTCAGTAATACAAGATCGATCCAATCATGGTGAGGGTCAAACATCAAATAATTTTTTGATTTGAAAGTTTTACCGAAGCAAGTTATTCTTTCTCTCTTTCTCTCTCTCTCTCTCTCTCTCTCAAAAAAAAAAAAACAAAAAAGGAACCAATGATAAGAAGTCGAATGGCAGTCAATAAAAAGATATCACATGAAATATACGAGGGTTAGAGAATTAGAAAATGATAAACCTAATTTTGTATCAGTTCCTTTTTTTTTTCAAATCTTTCACTGAACGAAAAGGGGCAGGGAGAACTTTGAATCATATTTTTCAGAATTGAAATCGATATTTTTTCAAGTGATTGCCCGGGTCATGATGAATGAAACATTATTTTTATAGACTCCCATGATTATGTTGAGAATCTGAAACGGTGAGAAATATTTTTATCTTATTGATGAATTTAAACAGTCAGTTGACGAAATAATTTTTGTTCTCCGACCAATCTTTCATGGGACAGATGAAACAGAATAAATTTTTTGTGACTATCATTCGAGCTTTCAAAACAAATCTGACAACGTTAAGGAAATATGCCAATGCAAATTCGAGGAATGGCCATGAATAAAAACTTCACGAAACTGTGAAAAAGTATAACCTGTGCCAGCAAAACCTATCGCAAAAACGGTTTGAAGAAAAAATGTAGGTTGGTGAAATTTAAAGCAAATTTAATTTTCAGTGTTGAAAAAAAAGCCGAAAATGAGAAATGAAAACGAAATTCAAACGCAAATTCTAGGTCAACTCAAGTCAAATCCCCGGTTGTCCTTGGTAACAGAAGAGAGATTCATAGACACACATACAAAAGTAATTGAGAAACAAGAAAGTGCAGCTGTTCCGCCGTTCGCTTCAGCACATTAATTCTTCAGAGTATCCTTCCTCTCTTCAGCTTATAATAGGAGAGTCCTCCCTCCTAGTAATCGCTTCAGGAGCTTTCGTTGTTTCTCAGTACTCAAAAGGTGAAAATGTAGTCATGAAGGCGCGTGTGAGTTTATGTCAGATTAGTGATGACTTGTGGGAGAAGTAGAGATACAAACTCGAAAACTCGTGGTTTTTATGACGAGAGAAGCTAATGAGAAGGATTAGTGAGACGGAAATTGAAATCACGCTTCAAGTGATTTTGGAAGTTAAGCAGTTGTCACATTGTTTCTTGGCATACTGAACTTTTGATGATAAGACTTAGAAACAGAAGATATATTTTGAAACTCAATGAGTTTTTATGATCCTAAAAAGAAAGAATTTTGGAAGTTCTTATTATCAGCAATTCTATTTTCCAGAAAACAATTGTTCTAACAAAAATCTTCCCAAGAACAATTGGAGGAAAAACTGATAAACTGATTTTTAGAACAAGCTGAAACTGAAAAAAGATGTATCACGATGAATTCCATCAAATTTTTTTTTGTTTCAAATTGTTGGTTTGAATGACAATATGAAATGTAATTATTCGATAATTCAAATACTCGATATTTAATTTTAAAAAAACTATCTATACATCAGTTACAGACAAATTTGTCCAAAATATAAGTATCAAGTTAAATGCAAACTGCTATGAGCCACAACTATCCGTGGATGCTGAAAAAACTATTATTTTGAGGTTCCAAGAGTAAAGATTACCTTTCTTTGAAAAACGATTGCTAATGTTTTTTGATATTGAGAAGACATTAGGAAGAATATGAATCCATGAAAAGCGGCGTTGATGGAAAATAGTGTGTTCACTATTTGATTGACAGAGGTGGCCATTCTCCTAGGATAAAAAGAAATGAAAGTACTAACATCAAGAAAATTATGAGATACTAAACACTTTTACGAAACTGTAATTATCGAGTTCAGAAAATATTTGAGTGTATGTTATGATTAGAGAAATGTAAGTATGTCTACATTTACATGGAATGAATTATAAATTAATGAAAACAGTAAATTTAGAAGAAACGCTACACCACGGAATCTTTTTTCAAAGCAACCCCATTCCACGCAAAAAAACTAACCAATATCCAGCATCCGCATAAAACACCTGTAATACTCTCACAATTCCTCCAGGCAACTCAATTGTGAAAGAGGATATTGTCATAAACGCGACTAAACCAGTGGTCCGTTCTGTGGTAGCTGGAGTAGGCTGATCATTTATAATTGACATCCTGATGGACTGTTGTTTTTTTCTGGCTTCTCGAAGTTCCATGATAAGGAATACCGAGAGAATGGGGAGGAGAAGGCAGGGAATAAGCTGGAATATGATACAGATCAGTAATACATCTGTTGGTTCAGATGGAATCACTCAAGTGAAGATATCAAAACAGTGATATGAGGCAAAAAAAAGTTTTTGTTGTCGGTAAGCTACTTGCAAATATGTAATTTGATTTCGATAATTGTAACTAACAATTATTGTAAGTTTCTATAACTAAATATGTTCATATAGATACAGTAATGTATATTATTACGATTGAAAACATTAAAAATTATGTAGTCAGAAGATATCATTGAAAAACTTTGTAATACAGGAACCTGAATGCTATGCTTTTCAGCTACATGCTTCATTCCAATAGACAAAAAAGTTGAGATGTTCTTTTATTAACTCTGTCTAACAGTAAATCAGATATATTATTCTGCTTCAATATCCACATATTTTTTGTTATCTGGTTGACTTTCTATTCCTTCATTGTTTCAAAAGTCTCAACATTTTTCTAAACTTGATTTCCTATACCACTAACCTTTGACACAATTCCATTCACCAACTGAAACATCTTCCCTACTACTCCATCGTTTTCAGTGTACAACTTTGATTGAACCAAGTTATACACCTTTATATCCCCATCCGGAAGCTCCTCTGTGCAGCTAAAAATTCCTAATTTCGAAGATAACTGTCTTATAGACTCACTTTCCACCAGCCCTCCACCATCCAACTTGCACAATATCATAGCGGAAATAGTACAACCCGGATAGAGGAAAACTTATCAAACAACTCCCGAGAACAACATAAACCCCGAATGAGACCAGAGTGACTTTTCGGAATTTCCGTCTGGTTCCGAATTTGATAATGAGCCAACGGATGAAGGCAAGGAGGACACTGAGCCATGTGGATGAGCGACGGAATAAGTCATAGATGACTACACCAAACCAGTAGAAATGGAAGGGTAGGGTGGTGAGAGGAAGGGAGCTGGAAGATTGAAACTTTAGTGAAATCAAATTATATTTATGTGTATATCCGCGTGCAAGCTGGAAACATTTCTTTTGCCTCTAAAAACTCTACGCTGAAATAGGGCTCGTAAGCGGTTTGGTCTGTTCCACCCGACTCCAACCAAACTACCTTTTAGGAAATTTGAAATTCGAGTTAATTTTGCAGCTGATGATTTCTTTCAGTTTTCGAAATTTTTTTCTGTAGCAACTGATTGATTTGACCTACAATATCAACTTTATCTGATGATTGAAAAAATTATTCTAACTTCATGAAATGTTTTTTTTATCAATTTTTGGAAGAGTTGACTTACCAAAAATCCTTAACCTTCTCATTCTTATCCTGAATCATCAAATACAAAATATTCGACACCACCGACACAAACATTGCAATGAAATCACAGCTAGCCATCCCTATCATTATCGAGATTACTGATGATTTTAACATGGATTTTCTGGATAGGATCAATAGATGGAAAACTGTGGTGATAACTCCAATAATAGACATGAAGATGTTGAAAATGACAGCTGGATGAGTGGCGGTTCTGTGAAAATTCATAAATTGCTTCTGTTTCAAAATGTTATTTTAGGTTTGTAGCCCCTGAGACTGGTAATACCATTATCCGTTCCGGACTATATTTGAAATTATAATCGGTTTCAAAACTAAGTTATTCGACATACCAAAACACGATTCACAATTTCGACTTCGTATTGAAAACTCACTCAAAAGCAACAAGAACATAATAAAGCTGAACTCTCGTATCATTATCATAACTTGGAAATGCATCAGTTGCTAAAGCATGTATAGTTGAATTTATACTGTTGGAACCCATTATTCATGACTAGAACTTGATTAAAAAATTGGAAACTACGAGAAAAAAGACGGTTGAAAATAATGTAGCCTTTTTTGGAATTGATCATTTTATAAAGATGAAAACACGTGGAGTATGTAGATACTTTTCACCTGCTTATGTTAATTTGATGCTGGTTTTTGACATTTTAGTGGGGTGATTTGAAGGAAATTTCGGCTTTCAAATCTGTATCTCGGAGATTTTTGCTTTATCCGGGGTGACTGGAACGGAAAACGGGGTTTTATAACCCATAATGCTGTCATATAATTCAGAAAATAAGAAATCATAGAATTTTTTTTTATCAAATCCTAAAATGTATCTACTCCAATTTTCTGACTGAAAAATTTTCGGCTTATTTCCGGCTTGTTTCTGCCTTATTTCCGGTTTATTTCCGGCTTTTTTATGGACTGGAAAAATCAGAACGGGCTTTTTTTCTCTGGCTGGGAGAATCAAATTTATAACGAAAAAAGCCGGAACGTTGTGAAATTTTGATGTAGAAATTGATGCTGGAACTCTCAGAACCCATAATGAAAATCTTTTTGTATTCGTGCCTGTTTCAATCTAGGCACTTTTTGGTAGAAGTTTTTATGATTTTCAATTTATGATCCGTAAACTTTCATGACATTTAGAAAACCTCCCTGAAGTACCAGGGTGCTAGCTTTCTCCTTGTACGAATCTAATCATCAATAATGGTAGTTTTGTTTTCGGATTCCCGTCTGCTGTCGTCAAAAAATTCGAAAAACTTTATGAATATTTAGAGGAAAGAAAACAAAAAGAAATTATAGTGAAATGTATCGCTGGGAAAAAAATTCGGGTGTTAGTCATTATCACTGTTTGATTCTTCTTTCACTAGATCGAAATAAAAAAGAAAACTTTCTGGGAGTAGAAAGTTTTTGAAACCATCTTGATATTGCTTCTTCAAATCCTCCAATACTTCATCTGTAAATATGCACTTCAAATTTCAGGACCAATTGAAAAAACTCACTGTATCTATTCAACTTTTGCTTGATCTTCTCCAAATCTTCCTTCGTGAACATTAACAGTTCTTCATAACAGTTCTTCGCTTCCGAAACCATGTCCAATGAATCCGACTGAGAAGCGATGTAAAGAATCAATAGCATTCTTTGCTCTTCACTCATTTTCAGCTTCAGGAATAACTCCACCAGATCGATTGTCAGGTTACTGTACCTCCGGCTCAAAACCAGTTCGAATTCATTTTTTCCCAGTTTTGTCCCATCTAAGAGCAGGAAACCATCTTCACTGTATCCCGGGAGACACCAAAGGAAATGAAGGGAGAAGATATTCCTCTTCACCAAAGCATCGCTTGCTCGGATCCGAAGATTCAGTACAGTCGCGAAGAACAAAGAAATGTTCTCAACATTTTGCATGAATTCTTTAAAATAGAAGTTCACAAGGCGCTTGAAGTTGGCTGGTGGACTTGGGCTCACTTTCTGAAAATTTAAAATTATGAAATCGCTCCTAAGAAAGAGGCTTACGTATTTGAAAACTTCGATTTCCAGTGTTTGTCTTTTCTCATGGAAGTTATGATACTTGCAGAACTGGATATATTCCTGAAGAATGCTCTCTACATTGTAGGACGGATCAGAAGAACCAGGAGCATCACTAGGTGCACTCCAAACCATGTCTTCATCCTTTGTTTCATGATGTTCGTGATCAAGAACAGCATCTGAAAATTAGAAAAGTCGAGATGCCAGTAGGGAATTTCAAGATATACCTTCAAAGGACATTTCCATAGCTATTTGATCGGAAATATTATCCATCAAGACAGAAGATTGCTCCGGAATCACATCTGAAACTGAAAATCATAGAATCGAAACCACAAGATTTTCAAAATTACAATCTGCCATCATTTCATCATCAATGTCCACATTAGAAAGATAAGCAATATTAGTTGCAGGCACTGGCACTTTTGAATTAATCCCTGACGTCATTTGATGGTCAGCGTTGTCATCAGAAATACAGTTAGGGACAACAGATGCTTTTTGGTTTTCCGAGTGGCTCAAACTAGTACTGGACAAGTTCTGATCTGCAATAAAACAGGTAAAGTTCACAGGATTAACAAAAGAGGTCTAGTAAAAATACAGGCCCAGTCAGTAACGTAAGTTCTTTAACTTACTTCGAGTTCTCATTCCATTGTCCAAACACTTTTGCAGCTTGTTTTTAACTAGGCAAGTTCTGGCTTTTTTACCATAACGCTCATTAAACCAATTCTGAAAATCCATTAACACTTTTGACCAGTCTTAAAATCATTCTACTTACTACACAGCTCTTGCACGCTGGCTGTTTTCCGTCGTAATTCAAATGGTATCCCTTATGGCCACACACTACACAGACGTCTATTTTTAATGTTTGAGAAGGTGCTGAATGGATAATGAAGCTGTTTTTCAAAGTGATAGTGATCCTTACCGCTCATTTTCTTCAAAAAGAAGTCTTGGCATTTCTGGAGCCAACAAAACTTGCAATTGTTTCTATGAATTCCAAGAACAGGGCAAGATTTGTCTACGTTGATACATTCATAGGAATCATTCCTCCCGGATGAGTTTTCCGAGAAAAAATCCTGAAGAAAAATGAAGAAATTATTCGATAACCACTCCAGTATTCTCACCCAGCAGTGTTGACACGCCCACCAGTTGGTAGGTGTGGTCACCAGACAAATCCTACAATGTCCATTTAGGTTTTTTGTTATATCTGAAAAAAGGGTATTCCAATTTGTCAAATTTTTGATAGTCTTACACTTCACTGGCAGCTCCCTGCATTTTCCGAGCCAACAGAACTTGCAATCCTCTCGAGTGCGGGGAGTAATTCTGCAAATTTTTTTCCCAGTGACACATTCGAAATCATCAAGATTCACTTGTTGATTGTTAGTGGCAAATTGCTGGAAAATAGATTTGTGGGAAAGAGTCAAAAAATGAGTTCCTACTTTACAAACATTGCATATAACTGAAGTGGAATCGATTATCATTTTACACACATGACATTTTCCGAAAGTACTCGTTGTAGCAGCTTCCAACATTGTTTCTTCACCGAACTCATCAGAATGTTTAGGACCAGCAGATGGATCCGGAATATCATCACCTGAAAACGAAAAAGGAAAATAGATCGAGAACTTCAGAACTCACGGTCTGAAAATCCAGGATAATCGGCATCTCCATCAACAGATTCATCAGAATGCCTTGCAACATTGAATGGAACTTCTGAAATTGCCGACGATACCAATCTACGAGTCTGACCAGAAGTTGAAGCTGGTCGGGTAAGACTACTTGTTTTACCGGCATCATTGGAATGTCCAGGAGCAACAGATGGCTCCAGAATGTCATCTGAAAACAAAAAAGTTGGCAATGATTATTGACTTTTTGAAAACACCATTTGATATCGTACCATAGCCGACTTCTCTATTGGCAGACGACTCCGGATGGCTTGGCGGCTTTTCAACATCAACTCCCGACACCATTCCATTATTCTTATCAGGAACAGGACGGCTGGCTGAATTAGACTCCCATTAAAATCAAACATCACTCTAAAACTTACAAACTTTCATTCCACTTTCAACGCATTTTTGCAGCCGGCAAGACTTACAACACAGAACTTCACAATTCTTTTGGCATGGAGGAAGCTTTGAACGAGATTTTCGTTCGGAAAATTTCTGAAGTTTTTTGTTGAAAACTGAAGTTTAACAACATCTAACTCACCGGACAAGCACTGCACTGCACAGTGAAATGGGAACCTCCGGAATAACGCCAACCCACTACTCTTTTGCAAATCTCACATACCATTTCAACCTTGTGTGTGCTCCTGTTTGTCCTGACCGTGCGTCTGACCGTCTTGTCCGAGTCTTTCGAAATAAGTTCCCTACACTTTTTCAGCCAACAAAACTTGCACTGGTCACGGGTATTCTTTTCAATTTTACAAGATTTGTCATTCTTGATACAATTATAATCTTCAAGAGGTTTCGATATGTTTTCCACGTAGAACATCTGAAATTTAGTATCAAAACTGTCTGAACTCTTGATGTAATCTTACCATACAGACTTTGCATGAAGAAAGGAAAGGATTGATCTCCGCTTGACAAACATTACACCCGCTTTCCATCCTTATCATAGGTGAAAGTGCTGGCGGGGGTAGCTGTGGAGCTGCTTTCAGAAGCTCGAGTAGAAGTGTCATTTCGCTGAAATTGAAAATGTCAAATTGAAATATGTAAGAAACAAAAATCAATTGCGAACAGAAAGGAACGCTGAAGAAGAGCAGATGGTAAAGATGACCTCTGCGATATGGAGACCGAACCGATACAATGCATAGAAGAAGAAGGAGGAGGATGGCTCTCTGAAGAGGTCAAACGGACCAACTAGTGTGGTCCATGTGGTCTGTGGTGTGGTCTGTCCTCTCTGTCCATGTGGTCCAACTAGTGTGGTCCCCGGACCAACTAGTGTGTGATTGACACATTCCACCAATCATGTATTATTCTTGTCCTGATAGAATTAGACAATCTTGGAACTGTTGCAAAAAAATTTTCATAATGTGGTTTCTGAGTTGCGTGATTGCTTACAGGTACTAATTACAGTTCACAAGCCGGGTATATGAAAAATATATTTTTTTCCCAATTCTGTAAAAAAATAGTGGCACCCGTCCCGGAACAACTTCAATTTGAATCATTCTCATAAGCGTTAGTGGCGAGTTGGGAAAAATCTCGGTTTCATATTTTTTATTTATCTCTTATAGTATAACTGCAAGTATTGCCATAATCAATCCTTCCTGACAAAAAAAATTCATTTACCAAAAACTGAATCATAACCAAAAAAATAAACCCCAAGTAAAAGCGCTCAAAGAGATAAAATCAAAATTCAAAAGAGTCCAGTAGAGCGTACTTGCAGTAATCAGTAGATGAATTAACAAGAAAACAAACGATTTTGATATAATTTTTGTTTAAAAAGAACATTAATGAATTTGAAAATCGAATAAGTATGTCAGTTATCACTTATTCCTCCTTCCCAAAATAGAAGTCGAAACTGTCCGGAAAATCGAAATTCTCTCTGAGTTTCCTGTACCGATCCATCATTTTATTCATTTGACGATCTGCAAAAAAGATACATCTTATTATTCTGAAACACCTTTTCTGTCTGTTTGGTATTATCATGTGAGTCCATGACACGCTGTAACTCTGTTCATTTTGACCCGATTCCGACGGGGGTTTTACAAACGAAACAGCTCGATTCAATAGTTATGCCCGTCTTTTTCATTTTCCATTTGGATCCCTGTGGAGTCCTGTGTCTAGATAGGGCTCAGACTCAATTAAAGAAAATTCACGTGTAAAACTATTCTCAAAATTGACGTGGACCCAGAAAGTTGAAGCTGCGAAGCGTCGGAAACCTTCTGTTTTCTACTACAAAAAAAAGAGATTATAAACTTACTAAATTCATTGAAGTTCCTTAAAATATCCTGCAGAACATCCTGTTTGTACTTTCCAGCTCCAGGCATGAACATCAACATTTTCTCATATCCTTCATAATTCTGCACAATCATCTTCTCGATGTCTTCTGGGAACTTTTGCTTATTATCTGGCAGATTTGTTTGGGATGCAATGAAGAGAATGAACAACATCCGTTGATTCTCATTCATTTTCAATTCTTCTCGACAGAACTCTACGAAATCTGGAATATCTTCAAAGAACTTTGGAGAGTAGATCCGCTCGAGCTCAGTCTTGCTCAACTTTGTCCCATCTGACAAAATGAATTCGGATCCAGTGAATCCAGGAAGGCACCAAAGGAAATGAAGAACAAAAATATTCTGTCGTATGAGAATCTTGATGTCATTCCTGGAAAATTCTTCAAAACCCGGAGCTGTCTCGAAAAATGATGAAATCTTTTCGATTTGCTTCAGAAAGTCTTCAAAATAATGTTGGGCAAGCTGCTCGAAATTCTTGAAATAATCGTTGTCAGCATTCTGCAATTTATAAGTTTTGAAGGTGGCGGTCTAGAAAGTATCGTCTTACATAATTGAACGATTTGATTTCCAATGTCTCCTTTTTCTCATTGAAATTGTAGTAGTCGCAATGCTTGCAAAACTCTTGAGCAGCGTCACGTGCGAGCTACAAATATACTTTTAGTTTTGCTTCAGAATTATGCTAAACTTACAATCGACATCGTGACTTTCAACATATTCTGTTTTCCAGCTAAATCTTTGCTGTTATATTTCTCAGCGAATTCTTCGACAGATAATCCATTGCCTGTTGCAGCAGCAATAGGTGCAGCAGTTGCGTTTTTGAGCTCAGGAGCTTTGAGCTCAGGAGATGGCTCCAGAATATCATCTGAAAACAAACAATAAAAAAATAGTTTGAGAACTTCAGAACTCACGATGCAAAACTGCAGCTTCTTCGCCAGGTCCGTCAGAATGTTTTGAAGTATGGATTTGAGCTTCTGGAATTACAGACGAACTTAACCTTGCAGGCTGGGCTGACAGGGAAGCAGGGTTCAGCATTACTTCATCGCCAGATTCATCTGAAAGTTCAGGGCCAGTAAATGGCTCCAGAATATCATCTAAAACTTAGAATATGAAAATAGTAACCTATAAATACAACTCACGATCTGACATTGCATAATAATCGGCTTCTTCATTGCTGTATGCGTCGGAGTCTCTATTGAATGTAAACGTCGGAGTTGCTGATACTAATTTAGAAGACTGGTGAGTTGGAGGAGCTTTGTTACTCGTTGTAGCAGCTTCTAACATTGTTTCATCACCGGACTCATCAGATTGTCCAGGAGTAGCAGATGGCTCCGGGATATCATCATCTGAAAACAAAAATAAGGTGAATAGTTGGAGAAAGTCGGAGCTCACAGTCAGAAAATGCAGGATAATCGACTTCTTCTTCATTAGATTCATCAGAATTTCTTGAAGCATTGAACGAAACTTCTGAAATTGCCGACGATACCAATCTAGGAGTTTGAGCAGAAGTTGAAACTGTGCGGGTGGCATAACCCCTTTCGCCGGCATCATAGGAATGTCCACGGGCAAAAGATGGCTCCCGGATTTCATCTGAATACAAAAATAATAACAATAGTTTGAGACTTCCAAAACTCACTATGAGGAATTGCAGGGTAATCAACTTTTCTTTCGGTAGATGCTTCCTCCTTTTCATCATGATTTCTTGAAGTGTTGACGGAAATTGTTGGATTCACTGATTGATTTAATCCAGGAGACTGTTCAGATAATGGAGCAGCTTCTAACACCATTTCCTCATCAGACTCATCAGAATGTCCAGGAGCAGCAGTTGGCTCCAGAATATCATCTAAAAACAAAATGTTTGAAAAATTAATTTATAATTTCAACTCACGACTGGAAATTGAAGCATGATTGACTTCTTCATCGCCAAATCCATCAGAATGCCTGGAAGTATTGAAAGAAACTTCTGGGGTTACTGATAAGGGAGATGCAAGATTGTTATTTTTCCTTGAAGCAGCTTCCATTCCAGCACCGTCCTCATCAAAATTTCCAGGAGCTGCAGTTGGCTTCAGAACATAATCATCTGAAAAGAAAAAAGGAAAATAGTTTTAGAACTTCAGAACTTACGGTCTGAAAATGCAGGATAATCGACATCTCCATCATCAGATTCATCAGAATTTCTTGAAACATTGGATGAAACTTCTGAATTTGCCGACGGTACCAATCTTGGAGTCTGACGAGAAGTTGAAGCTGTACGGGTTGTCTCACCGACCTCATCGGAATGATCAGGGCCGGCAGGTGACTCCGTAATGTTACCATCTGATAACCAAAAATTAGAAATGATTAACGACTTTTTGAAATTACCATCTGATATCGCAAGACAGTCAACTTCTCTTTCGGCAGACAGCTCCGAATGGCTTGAAATGTTGACTGAAAGTTTTGAGTTTTAGTAAAACAAGTTTTAGGTTTTGAAACTTACGGTTCATCATCCCACTGTTTGGAACTTCCGAAATGACAGGTTCAGGCGCATCACTGGATGACTGATTCGAATTGCTAGGTTGCTTTACAGCATCTACTTCAGTCACCATTCCATCAGCCTCATAAGGAACAGGACGGCTGGCTGAATTAGACTCCCATTAAAATAAAATTTCACTAGAAACTCACAAGCTGTCATTCCACTTTCTAAACATTTCCTCATCCGGCACGACTTACAACACTCCCTATTACCAATCACTATTTTACAGTTTTTCTGGCATGGAGGAAGCTCCAAATCGCAGTTCCGATGGAAGAAATACTGAAGTTTTGTTGAATTTTGAAATATTATCACATCTAACTCACTCCACAGTTCTTGCACACTGGGTGAAGAGCGCCGTAAAACCGATTTACAACATTATTGCAAACCTGGCATACTTTTTGATTCTTGTCCTTTTCTTTGGAAAAGACCTCTTCACATTTCTTAAACCAACAAGATTTGCATTTCTCTTTCGTATCTTTTTTAATTTCGCAAGAGTTGTCGTCCTTGATACATTTGTACTCTTCGCGGGGTTCGGACGAGTTTTCCATGTAGAAGTTCTGAAATTTGTTTTCAAAACCGTTTGAACTTATGATATAAACTTACTTTACATGTTCCACAAGAAGTTAGGTAATTATTAGAACCTGCGTGACAAACTTTGCACGGACCTAGTTCTGCACTTTTCGTAGGCAAAATTCGAGTGAATTTTGGACCTGAAATTCTTCAAAGTTTGTTAAAGACGTTCAAAAAATATTAGTTACGTCTCATGTTTGCTTTCAAGCACATTTCCAGCCAGCAACGTTTGCAATTACTTCCGGTGTTTTCAGTGACTTTGCATTTATATTTTCCAGTGATACACTGGCGAACCTTTGTCATATTTATTGCAAAAAAGGTCTGAAAACACAAAAATATAATGGAATGCAAGTTCCGTTTACCCTGCAGTTTTGGCAAGTGGTTTGATGAACCCCTTTTTTTCCACCGCATACTTTACATTTTGTTTTTCCAATGATTGCTGGCGGTGGTAGCTGGGGAATATTTTCAGCTTTCTTGAGTACAGGTGCCATTTCGCTGAAATCAATAATTTCAAGGGAAAATATGTAAGAAACAAAAATCAATCGCAAAGAGGGAGAAATACTGAGAGCAGATGGTACAGGTGGCCTTTGCAATATGGCGACCCAACCGATATAATGTGTAGCAGGAGAAGAAGAAGGAGGATGGTTGTCTGTAGAGGCTAAACGGACCAATTAGTGTGGTCTCTGGTGTGTTTGACACATTTGACCATTCATCTAGATCAGATATTTATTCAATTGAGTGAAGGGCTAATAAGCATCTTATACAAACTTTTTGCAACAGGAAGAAAACGTTATTAAAAGTTAAAAGTTGAATGGGTTTAAAAACAATTGATCAGAAAAACTTGAAACAGATATGTTAGATTTAGAAAGAGTGACTTGAATGAGACGGTAATGAGACGGTGGTCACTGAAAAGTTCTCCTATGTTGTCTTCTCGGACAATGTCAGAATTAGAAAGACATACATCAAAAATGTTATTTAGGCGAGTAGGGGTTAGTACATGTTGAGTCAGTCCACTCTTAAAGATCAAAAAGATCCGAAAACGTTTGCATTGTGAGTCAGAAGCAGAATGGTTTGCCCAGTCAACATGCGGCATATTGGAGACTCCAACAACAACACAGTTGCCTACTTTAGATGAAAGAAATTATTGAGGGTGAAAAGACAGTCAGTGAAAAAATCATTTGGTTTCAGTTAAACAGATAACATAGAAATCGTGAGCTTTAGCAAAGAGTTCTAAATTGAGAAGGTTGTTTTTAACACTAAAACAGTTCATGTGACCTAGTTTTATGAAGTTGGCTTGCCTTCCTATCTCTATTATTATTGTCCTGATAGAATTGACAACCTTAGAAGGGATGCAACAGAAATTCTGATGAGGTGGTTTCTGGGTAACGTAATTGGTTACAGGTACACAAATCAGTTAAATAATTTTTTGCAAAAAAAAAATTATGTAAGAAAAATAGATTCCCCGGATCCAAAAGCACTTCGGTTAAAATCATTTTCACTTGGAATAAGAACCGAAATCAGAAAATTCCAGTTTCATGAATTTCATAAATATCTTCAACCAT
The DNA here is from genome assembly GCA_000143925.2 of Caenorhabditis brenneri. Taxonomy (NCBI): domain Eukaryota; kingdom Metazoa; phylum Nematoda; class Chromadorea; order Rhabditida; family Rhabditidae; genus Caenorhabditis; species Caenorhabditis brenneri. The sequence goes on along the minus strand of GL379923.1, from coordinate 251,787 downwards.
AACTCCTTGTGTTCGAGAGAAGAAATCCTCAAAATCTGATTAAAAACACTGCAGATAAAAAAACCTTCATTTACCAAAAAACTGTATCATAACCAAAAGAATATTTCCCAAGTAAAAGCAATCAAAGAGATCAAATCAAATTTTAAAAAGAGTCCAGTAGAGCGTACTTGCAAATCGAATGAAATAGAGTTACAGGAAAAGGCACTGGCAATATGTACGCACAAAAAAGAAGATGAGGAGAGTGGTTATTAAAAATGTACAAAGTCCCAAAAAATATCCCAAAATTATTATTATCTCGAAGAGTCGTCAAGTGTCAGTGAGCGCATCTCGTTGGATAGGCGATTACGGCGGCTGAAAAATTGACAGTTTCTGGATATTGAGATTAGGATTTGCTTAATTTTTGAAGTACTTCTGAGTCGCTTTCGTCTGATAACAATTCTCAGCTCCACCCAACTCACTTCCTCGTCTGCTGCTCCCCACTACTACTCGTCCTCATCCGAATCTCCTCATCTTCTTGTCCATGAGCAGAGCTTGGTCTCCGACTAGATGTCGGTGCCATCAGTCCACTTCCCGACGCCAATCCTCCCGAATTTTCAGATAGTTTTCCCGGAAGAACATTATTTTGCATGTAGAACGTGGAGCATTGCCATGGGATCTGTTGAAGGGCTTTCTCCAGGAAAGTCGTCGACATATCACTATAGTTGTCACATTCCAGCCGCGTTTTTGTGGCGTTCACAAACTGAAAATGAAAAGTTAAGCTAGAAAAAATTCAAGGGGAAATAGCACCTGTAACATGTCCCGTTCACTTTTCCTCCCCTGAAACTCCAGTCGTTTTCCTGCATTTCCCATTCGCTCAATTTCATCAAGTCCTTCACATCCAACTCCGACAAAAACTATCGAAATTGGAGCTTTCGAAGCGAAAATAGCCGCTTGAACAGTTTCTTTGAGATCTTCAATGCTTCCACGGGTGATGATGAACAAGACATAGTAGCTGGGTGGCTCATTGGCACGGTTGAAAATGTTTTGGGCTTGTCTGAACCAATTTTCATGAGATATAAGTCCAAGCTCACTAGAAAAAAACTTACTTTGCCAAATGATAAATAATCTGAGAAAACTTGGCTCCTGGCAATGGATTCACGTGTTGATGACTCTTCCCAAACGCATTCAACACTCCGTTTACTCCATGACACGTGGCATCCACATCCAGTGACAAGCAGAAATTGTTAGAATCCCTGTAGTGTGGAGGAATCTTGGCGCCGAATCCATAGGATAGCCACGTGTTATTTGGGTTAAATGGCTCCAGAGTCTCTCCTAGACACCTGACTACAAATTCTATATCATTGGAGTATTGCTGCCAATCATTATGTGTGAGGTTTTGTGGGTCCTTGATGGAAAAATCGATAGCTATTGCAAATTTCAGCGAGGTTCCTCCACGGATATAGTCAAGGAATGAGCAAGTGCGGAGTTGTTGGTAACGGCACACTCTCACTTCTCCGATGGGTTTGCGACCTTGTTTGTAGGTTTCGTTGAAGAGCGGTATCGCATCCATAGCTTTTGCCACTTCCATAGAAACTAGCGCTTGCCCAATGACTCCTTCTTTGTCTTCTTCACTGATACACACTATTTCGATCTGACTGCTGAAAAGTAGGCTAAAATAATTGTGCAAAAATATTCCTGTTTCACAAGTATTGTGAAACCGAAAACATTTTTCTTAGTTTACTCATACAATTCACAACTCACTCCATGCCATCACTTCCATATAAATCATCGGATTGAACTGTGAAAGGTCTCCATACCAATTTGGTTTGTTTTGCAACGTCACTCCTGTATAGCATGCGCTTTTGGTCCTCATCCACACGATATACTTCGATGTAAACCTGAATTTGTTTGGCATTACGATAATAATTATGACAGAATCATTGGAGTTGAATTTGGTGACAACTTAATGATGTTTTAGAAACTGCAGTTTCATGTTGGAGTTTTCACAAGAGGCTGTTTATTTTGATTAGTTCATCGTTTGGTTTATTCGGAAATTTTTTGAAAACTTTTTTTGAAGTGTAAGGCAGAAAAAAAAGATTCGTAAGATTTGTTTCTTGCGAATCAAAACCATTCAGAATCTGGTTGATCCTAATATAAGTTAAAGGAGGAGCAAAGGGAATTTTGACCATACGTTTTTATTAATTTAGAAGAGAGCAGGACTCTTGAGTAGACTACCCACATACACTAAACAGTAAGCAGATCGCTTATATCCAAAATCTAGAAAACTCGAAAAAAATTTCAACGTATCCCTATACATGAGTTCAGTTTGAAGAAAGTTTGTAGAATGGTAGAACGTATAGCTATACTGCCAAAAAATATTCTTCACGCAAGATGCACCCTGTGATGAAGCTGAGAATCCATATTATGCAATGAGGGGATTTGTTTGTGGGAAACCAGCAGAATGATATAATTTTTAGTGTTTCATCGAGGTTGTTTTAATAAATTAGTTTTGAAAAATATGTTATTTCTTGGTAACAGTTTTCAATAGAAGCTGACGTAGTTGATTCATTCCGATTCTGAATCTTGCTGAAGCTATTTTGAAACCTTGCGAAATTATGAAATCACTATCGACTACTCACTCATTACATCAGTTATGATCAACTTGTAACTGCAAAAAAAAAAGAAAAATAGCTTACAAGCTTACTTTGTTAGGTTTTTCTATTTTGAACTGAAGAATCTGTAACAGTATTGAAATCTTATTCCTAGATTTTTTCATAAATTTTCAAGTCCGATTGTAATCCAACGAATATTCATAAACTAATTTCCCTATTATCTCAAAAATTAATATTA
>GL379923.1:109980-234193 GCA_000143925.2 Caenorhabditis brenneri | reverse complement strand
AGCAACAAAAAAGTTTAGTGATTTCATTTTTTTTCAACTCTGCACGGAACCGCTAATAGAATAATAACCAAACACTGATGAGGAAATCAAGTCATAAAAACTACTAGATACAGTGAAATAAACATCTAGTTTTCGAGCCGAGAAGAAAGCTTATTAGTTTCAATCCAGAAACAAGTTAGGATATAAACCTATCGAAACAGAAAAAAAAACATAAGGTCAGGTCAAACTCATGTGAACCATTTTTTAAGCCTGTAAATTTTGAAAATGATGTAATTTCAACTATATTAGAACTGAATAATTTGCCAGGACTAACTTCACAAGAGCTTCGATCACGAGAGTTTATTGTTATCTATCTGCATTTATATTTTCTAAGTTATTAACACAACTAACACAAACTAACAAAGTTACATTAGTTTAGAAACTGAAAACTTTGTTGAGTGAAACTTGTAATTTCAAAAAAAAGTTCTAGATTTATTTTGTTTTGGAGCCAGAAGAAAGTGTGAAGATTTTGTTCACAATAGGCTTTATAATAAACTTGTAAGGAGACAAAGTTGGTGAGGGCATAAGGTCATGGCAAATTTGAAGCTTTGGAAGATGGAGCTTGCCTGTTATCAGTTAGAATTTGGAACCAAAGCACAAAATAAGAGTATAGAAACGGAAAAAATAAATGAGATGCTTTGGAAAGTTCCATATATTGCATTTCTCAAACTCTATGAACTTTCATAATAATACTATTTCAACTACTCTAGAACTAACCAACTTTGAATGGGTAACCGATTCTTGCAACAGAGTTATTCAAAATTGGTATGTTTTTTCAGAGACCAATCCTCCCAATTCAGTTATTTAAATTTAGCAAGGTTACATTAGTTTTGAAACAGTAAGATTATAGTTTGGATTATTCAACTGTTGAAAAAACGAAAAGTGCGGAAAAATATGAATCTAGTTGCTTGATAAAAATGAAACAACAGTTATAACGTAACAAATGCCATTTCAGAAAGAAATGCTTGTGCTCACTGAGTCAGTTAAAGGAACAGGTGATGGGGGCAATACCGAACTGTAGGATTTTTAGCAATGCGGGTATATAGGAATTATGGAGCAGAAACATCAAATCTAACGAGCCTAGGGTAAGATTCGCGACTGTATGTCAGTTTTGAAACAGCGAGTTTTCTCTCGAAAAATTTTGAAGGAACATAAAATTGTCTTGAAAATTTGAGCTTGATCTCCCGATTTCGCTGACAAAGTCAATACAACGAATAATTGTAGAAAACTGTTCAAAGCTGGTATGTACAAATTCATCCCACACTTAATAAGCCTAGTTGAGACTACAAGGTTACATGCTAGTTTTGAAAGAGCAAACATTAATTTCAAAAATTCTAGTGAAAATCAAAATGTTCTTTGTAATTCAAGAATTGGACGAACTAAAAATAAACATGATTACTTGTTTTACGAACACATTGAAACAGTACTCCTAGTACTACCTTCCCTTATAAAAACCTCCCCAAAAAAGTTCCAAAAACCACCTAAAAAGACAAAAAGTCAATCCTTCCTCCCTTTATCCCCACTAAAAAAACGAAATTCTATGCACCTCCATTTTCCTGAAATTCAATCCTTTAAACATGGTGCACACACCACCCTCATGACTCTAAAGCGACCAACTAACGTTAGAATAAAAAGAAGGAAATGAGGAAAGGGGAAAAGCATGTTTTGCTCATGAAAAATAAATGTTTTACGGGGAAGAAAATGGACAAAAAATGGTATCCAATGGTAACAAAAAGGGTCATTGGGAAAAGAGGATCATGAGTCTGGCGTCCGGAAGGGGTCCAAAAAAAGGGGCTCGGAAAAAGGGGAAGGAGGGGAAAATGAGCCGGGAATAATCGGCGGAAAGGGAGGAGTAGGTGTTGGAGTGAAACACATTATGTATGAACTTTTTTCTCTATTTTTTGGAAGGTGGAAATGTACTAAAATGTGTTGAAATGTTATTATTGGAAAATGATCAGTAGTGGACTGTAGATGCAAAGATTTTAGAAATTATCAAAACAACTTGGAACTGGAAAAAATTTTTCAATCTTGAGGAGAAAAATCTTATTTCTGTTCCACATTCTCTATTTTCACTCAGAAAAATCCTGAACAAAGATATTTTTTGCAAAATATGAACTAGATCACGTGGCACCTCTTCTCAGGATGATATATTCCTTGAGACATATGTCGAAACATTTCAATGTTGAAATCCTTACGGAAATCTTTATTATTTCGGCGCTTTGGAGCGGAAGATGATGCATGAAGATTGATCTGACATGCTATTTTAAGGAGTTTTGATTCATTTGTCTACTTTTCTTGTCATTTCAAGTTAGTCAGGGAACTAAAAGAACAAACGGATAAGGATAAATTCAGGTCAGTTAAGCATAACATGAAACTGGGAAGTTATTCTCGAGGAAATCAGAAGAAGGATAAAGAAACGTTCCGCCAATTCGTGTTGATGTGTCAGCATTGTCAAATCTCCAAAGGTCCAGTTCAGAGCAGATTCAGAAGTTTAGAGCGAAGAATTTTTCGGTTGCAAAGTGTTCATAGCTTCGAAAAAAAAATTGGATAACATAATTACCCCGTTTTGACGCTATAGGATAATTTATGCCACATGAAACTGTAATTCCTCTTCTTTTGAAACCAGTGTGCTCAAAACTGCACTCATTGCTTTTTTCTTATTCATTCATATAGTTTTTTCCCTTGTTATGTCGAGTTGCCAAATAACTTCATTCACTGCAAACAATAGTCTTCATTATAACCAATAACGATTGTGGATTACAAGAAACTGGCATATTAATTTTTATAGAACAAGTCATGAACGCTTTTCCTATTTTTATAATGGCAGCGTTAGAGATTTAATTGAAAATGTAGAATAATGTTGAGAAACTGGAAAGTCTAGAAATAAGTTTTGTACTGTTTCAAAAAGTTCATATTTTCGATTTCTGAGGAAAATCAATGTTGCGTATGACATATGAATTTGCCCACTCATCAAGTTGTAATGATTCGCTCTCCAAATCCGTAGTTTTCTGATTATACATTTGTTCAACACTGCTCTCACTGCTCAGGTTAGTAGATTTAGTCTTTCTTGTCATTTTATGGACCGGAAACTTGTGGAGATCGTTTAATACAGAGCCAAAAAATCTAGATCAATTGTCCATTGAATAAAACTGAAGATTATTCTCAATGGAATGAATATTAGACGCTCTTTCAAACAGCGGTGTGACAGTATTGGTAGATTTCCTGGTAGTTTGGACTAATTTTAAAGGAGGACTGAAGTCACATTTTTTGCATTGTTTTTATTTATTATTCCGGTGTATTTGCTTTTTCTATGAACATTTCCCTCTTGGAACATATGTCAAAAATCGCTCTGAAACGATATACAGAGCCCCCAAGTAACAGGAGTCTCCTCGACTCCGAGAGGAGTACACGGCGCCAATCATTGCGATTTCAAATATTTTATTTTATTTTTCTTCGTTTTTCAACTTTTTCCAGTACTTATATGTTATTCCTTCCGTTTTTAATGTTTAAAATGTAGAAATAACATATAATTACTGGAAAAAGTTAAAAAACGAGCAAAAATACAAAGAAGTATTTGAAAAATTATTACATTAAATTTATTTTCAGTTGATTTTTGTACTGAAAAAATGAACTGAAATAAGCCTAAAATTCACGTAACTCGACCTAGATAAGCGTTTCGCCGAAACAAAAAGAAGATTGGTGCATAACTCGTGCTCAGCTATCCGATGGTATATCTCACTAACTGAAACTCCACGGACATTTCTGAAGGTTCCCTAGTCAGAGCAAAATATTTTCCAGTTTCAAAAAATGCATATAATTGACAAGTTGAAAGAAACCAATAGTTCCCAATCTTTCGTCCTTCCCTGATTTCAGCAGAGTCAAAGGTTCAAACATAGTAGTGTTCTGTTTCAAAATGTTAATATATTCAAAGAGAATTGAAAAAAAAAACATTGCAGGATTTTTCCGATTCTGATTTAGTCTTCCTTATCATGTCGAGTTAGTCAAGAACGTGGATGCTGCACAGGGAATAGTTTTCATCAAATCTGAGATCAGTTGTGCACTCTATGGAACTGGATGTTTTTTTTCAAATCAATCAGGGGATAGAAGCGGAAAAATCATTCGATTAGAATGCATTTCATAAAATTTCGACTAGCAGCTTCAGAGCATTTCTTGGCAACTTAGACCAATTTTGAGAGGGTTCAAAGTCGAGAAAAATTTTTTAATGTTTCAGAATGTTCATATTTTTGAAAAAAGGTCGAAAACAATATTGAATGGTGAAGACAGTTCACATCAAACTGTAATTCTCCCTCCTCCATCTATATTCGTACTCCTATCAAAATCCATTCGCTCCACACCTCTCACTCTATACTTCCTCTTGAAAAACCAATACACCACTTCCAAATTCTTCTTGTTACAACCCAAATACGATACTTGCATTGTCAAAGGGGCAGTGAAATTATCAAATTTGTTGAAATACCAAAAATTGTCAATGGGTTCCTTGTCTTGATACCTCAGCCAGATATAGATAGGGATAAATGCAACTTTTGAGAGTAAAACTGATAAAGTCTGCCATAGAATGTACTTCTGAGGCTGATTTTCTTTGAATGATCGTAGGCTAGAGTGTCGGGATACACTTCTCATAATGGGGAGGTAGAGGAATGCAGTGGTGATGAACAACACATTCATTGAGAGGAAAGACATGGCAGCGGTGTCTGAGATATACTCCAGGGGACCTAATTTCAGACAAAGTGCTTTCTTCTCCACACAAAAAAGGTTCCTGGTGGTAACCACAGCACGTTTCAATCCGAATAAAATATACACAAAATAAATTCCAATCCTCATTTTTGCTTTGGTTAATTCTATATATTTTTGAGTGTGCGGGAAGAAGTAGATGATGAATTTTTGAATGGCAAGAATGGAGAGGAAGAACTGAAAGGCGTGGTTGATTCCAATAGACGCAGAGTCAAAAATAATTCCAAGTGCTCGGAAAATTCGGAAACTAAAAGTTATATTCAGGAAAACCTGAGGAAAAGGTTAACTCACATTTCCAAAATTGGTATAAAATCGAATAGGTATTTTTGACGAGCAATGCTTCAAAAAAAAAACTTTGAACTAGAGGTTTTAAAATCCATCTCAACCTTACTTGGCTTTGTATGCAGTATAAAACCAGAGGGGGTAATTTAGTTGTTCCAAAACAAATAGTAAAAAGAAAACCTTCATCATTTGATAGAAGCTGTTGATGATAGGAAAGACTAGGGACTGCAAAAAATGATGCGATTGTCTACAAAACATGATCATCCAAAAAATGCTGTTTTAGAAACTGCTGAATTTTTCAGATATTTCTAAAAACAATGTTTCAACGTCCACCTTGTCGTTAATAAAAGTATAAGTTGACAAGAAAAATGGCTGGTATTGAAGTAAAATCCATTCCTCACCTCCCTATCCCTCTCCCGGTTCTTTCGGTTAACATAAACATAGAATGGAAATATTAAAAGTAGTAATACTCCACAAATGAACAAGAATGAAACAAAGTACACATCAAATGTCTCAGTGAATCCTCCTATTAGAAACTCCCAGAAGGAAAATGGCGGCGGCTTGGAAGGCATTGAATAAGTCGAAGTTGTGCTTGATCTTTTTCTCCAGATGAAAGCTTAGGTTGGTTTTAGAATCACCTGTTCTCAAGATTTTCAGGACCAAAATTTTTTTTACCGTTTTTGAATGATGTCAATAGAGTTTGGAAATTTACAGAGCTATTGCATCCTCCACTGTGTGATTTTTAAAAAACAGAGACGTAAACTAAACACCAGTACGAGATGAAGTTATCGATAATTACAACTGCGGAGTTGCGATTGGGGGTCTTGATTAGAAAAATCTGAAAATTTCTCAGCTCTGATCAGTCACTGCTTCTACGAGGTCATCGTCGAGATGAGAAAAATACAGTTTCGAGTTAATTGTCAATTTCTAGATTCAGAAAGCAATTAGAAGGTTGACTCGATGCAGTTGCTATAATATGTTGATAAAAGCAAAAAATTATAATTATGTAATGAAAATAAGACTGTGGAGAAAAATGTTTTCTGTTGATTCATATAAAATTCATAACGTTTGAGCTGCCGAAGTAAAAAATAAATACAGCTCTGATTTGACTTGTTCTGACCTGGGCAGCTTCTACAAGATACGAATTTACTGTATAGACAAACTAAAAATTACATTTTCACATTGGTCGTATTGGTGGTCACATTGCAATTAGTTTCGATATATAACAATCGAAACGATCACAAAATTCATACATACATCGGCCAATTTTGCGTACCCCCCTTTCAAAAAAATTTTACGTGCTAGGTTTCCGCAAAAAGTTACGTGCTAGCGTCCAAAAAAAAAAGACCCGAATTTCCTCGAACTCGGGTCGTGCAGTTTGCTAGGCGAGCTTCTTCACCACTGCGCTACCCGCGCACAATCCATAGCTGCCTCTAAAATATATATAAAGATACTACTGTAGCTGAAAAGCGGGGAGAGGCGCCGCAGGCAGCGCGCGCACACTGTAAAAATTATCGATTTTTCAGTGAATTCCGATGATTTTTTCTCGAGAACCGCCGAACCGATTGAGCTCAAAATTTTTTTCTGTCGATAAAATTCGTTTTTCTTTCGAATGAGTATTGTTTACGTGCTGGAATTTCAGCGTACGTGCTGCGATTTCGATGTGTTCTTGCAGTACTTCGAAAACGTGGAGCAGTGCAAAAGTACACATGCATTTTTCTCTGCGAAAACGAAATTTTTTTCGATCGGCAAAAAACGAATCGTATCTACGCAAAATTGTGTACCTTTTTAACATAGTGTACGTGCACCGATTTCGCTCGTCACTCCGTGAAAAAATAATCGATTTTTTCACGAATTTACCTCCACACTTCAATCGCGACGGCTTAAAACAAAAATCCCAGCACGTACACCGATTTCATATGTTTTTTAAAATGCTTTTTCATTTTTTGACAACAATTGTTCCAGGAAAATGTCGCGTCATCGCAGTAAAATTGACATGTTAACAATAATTGCTGATATCTACAGTAAGATTGTAAATTTTTGCGGAGTACGGTACCTAGCTTAAAATTACGTTGTTTTTCGAGGTTTTGAAGCAAAAATGTCTTTTTTTTTAATGATTGATGACAACAAAAAAAATTTTTCGCCCCTCGGGCTAAAATTTTCCTACGTGCTAGCTTTGCACAAAAATTTTTACGTGCTGGAGTACACGAAATGGCCGATGTATGAATTCATATGTTAATCTACTCTCTCCTCCCTTCGCCCAGCTTCTGTAGTCCTGTCCACAATCGTTGGCTCAACACTATTAGGTCCAATATGCAGCTTCTTCTTTATATATCCGAACATAATCTCCAAATTCTTCTTGTTACAACCAAGATACGACACTTGCATAGTCAACGGAGCAGTGAATTGGTCAAATTTGTATAAATACCAGTAGTCGATATTAGATGGCTCATAGTAATAATAGTACAATAAAAACAGGAATAACGGAATGAGCCCTATTTTTGAAAGCAAAACAGCTATAGTCTGCCATAAAATATATCTCTGAGGTTGTGTCTCTTGCACAGTTCTCAAGTTAGACATTTTAGAAATACTTATCATTATGGGGAGGTAGAGAAATGCAGTTGAAATAAATATAATATTGAAGATAATATAAGAAGCCTAGAATATTGAATAAACATCCCAATACAGCAATTCAAAAACCTACCAATTCCACTTCAATTGTTTGCAAAACATGATTCAATTTTAAGCACAATGACATTATTTTACGGCAAGAAACAACCAAGACGAAGTAGAATGTCAGTTTCAACAAAAACAAAAAATAAATAAAATAAATTCCTATTCTCATTTTTGTCTGGGATAGTTCCACATACTCTCGGGTGCTTTCAAAAAAGTACAAAATGAATTTCTGAATGGCCATAAAAGACATCAAAACTTGGAATATATTATTTAAAGTTGTGGCTGCTGAGTCACAAAACATTCCAATATACATGAGGATATAAAACCTGTGAAAGGTACACTGCGGTTCTCCCCTAGTAGTAAAATACTCACGTGTTTTGTATGGGTATGAAGCCAAGAAGGTACTTCTCAGGAGTCCAACTAAAAATTTCGTGATTAGTTAATTTGTTTATAAACCTCTTACTTTTTTCTATAGGTGAAATAATACCAAGCCAGCATATTCAGATGTTCGAAGACAAACATAAAAAATGAAACTTTCATGATACCATAGAAGCTGTTGGTGATCGGGAAGACCAGAGATTCCTTATCCCTATCCCGGTTCTTTCGGTTCACATAAACATAGAATGGGAAAATCAAAACTTGTAAAATCCCACAAATCACCAGAAGTGATACGAAATAAAAATCACCGGATACTTGTAACGCGGGAGAGAGGAACTCCCAGAAGGAGGTGACTGGTTGTTCAGTAGTGGGCATTAGATTGGAGGAAGTAAATTTGACACATCTCGTACATAGGGGTTAGGCAATTTTAGAAACACCTGTCTCCGGCGGTGAAGTTAGGAATGTTTTAGATTATTTTTAGGAAATATGAATGTTTCACCTGATTTCGAGGTAACTGGTTCTATTTTTGTTTCCTTATATGGATGGTTTGGACCTGATGGAAATAGGAAGACACCGTCACCGACCAAAGAGATTATTTTGTTCCCACTTATCTCAGGTTTAGGAAACACAAATAATTTATTTCAAATTCTTGATGAATTTGAAAAGATTTTCGAAAATAGTAATGTTTCGATCAATCGATATTTATCGGACAATATTCTGTAAGACAATATTCAGTAAGTACTGTAATGATCATTGCACGAGGATTTATTGGTTTGGAATTATTTTGGAGAATATATTTACAACTACGATCAAACAATTTTTTTTTAAACAAACATAACTTATTGACTGATTGAAACACGATTCATTATTAAAAATCTCTTCAATTCTCCTGCAACGCAGCCGTTGTCCTCTCAATCCTCGATGGCTCTACACTAGCAACTCTTCCAAACTTCTTCCTCAGATATACAAATATCACTTCCAAGTTCTTCTTATTACATCCCAGATACGAAACTTGCATTGTAATCGGAGCAGTCACCCAGTCCAGTTGTCCGAAATAAGTTAGATCGTGAGGAATGTTGTAGTGATGGTACAACAAGTATGAATACATTGGAATATGGATCTGGAAATTGGATCAATATTAGAAAATATGAACAAATTGGATTACAATTTTGGAAATGAGAGCAGCCATAGTCTGCCAAAATATATATCGTTGAGGTTGGGACTCCCTGACAGATCTCAAATTTGACATTTTGGATACACTTATCATTATGGGAATGTATAGGAAAGAGGTGCAAATTAGGAGAATTGTGACTGAATCGAAGGAGATCTAAAGAATTATTTGAAATATATATTCAACCTGAATAGCTCACAATGAAGTCATCGAAAACTACATAATATAAAATACGTTTCGGAAGAAGAGTCATACAAAACGGCATGTGTAGTCGACAGGCTACCATATACATTGCCCTTATAAAAGCTTTGATGAAGAACGCCGAATAAAAGATAAAGAGTCCGATTTTCATTTTCTTCTGACCTAACTCTATATATTTCCGAGTTGACTCAAAGAAGTAAAGAATGAATTTCTGAATTGCCAGGATGGATAGCATAACGTGAAACATCTGGGTGATTCTTATGGAAAAAGAGTCTAGAGCAATTCCGAGCACTTGGAAGAACCCAAACCTATAAAGTTTTAATGATTTAGTGGTAAGTAGTAGAGACAACTTACGTTTTTAAGACGGGCAGAAATCCCAGAACGTATTCCTGATTAGAAGACCTGAAAGAATATGATTAAGACTTCAACTTACTTACGAACTTACTCTTTTTTGTATGTAAAATACATCCATAAAAACCACTCAATTTGCTCTATGATGAAAAAAATAAATGTAAAAATCATAAGCTTGTAGAAACTATCCGTTATAGGAAACACCAAAGACTGAAAATGAAAAAGTTGCTCTATGAAAAAATTCAAGCTCACCTCCTTATCCTTTTCCCGATTGACCCTGTACACATAGACATAAAATGGAAAACAGAGAAGAGACAAGAAAGTACAAATCCATGAAACGATGGTATAGTATACTTGGAATACATCATCAAAAGAGGTTGCCAATAGTAACTCCCAATATGTAAAATTTTGGTAAGGAAGTGCCATAGCTACTGGAAATGAGAGTCGACACAAAGTTCAGGAACTAGTTTGTATGGGAAAAACTGGTGTAAAGTTTCAGCTGTTTCTAAGTTTAGATGTATTTGTAGTATAGGCTACAAGTAGTCGAATTGAACTCGACCATTTTGAGGGGGAAGAGAATGAAAGCTACCGTAGAACCTGTGATAAGACATACCTAGTTTTGTTGGTTTTGTGATGTATATCTCTGTTGAGGCTGTCTCAATCGCAGGTTTCATGGGGTCTCAGTTGTTGTTGAACTGATGATCATGTATCTAAATGCTTTCACATCACCACGTTGAAACAGTAAGGATTTACTTTCAGAACTTATTGAGATGTTTCATTATTTCATAAATATAGGCGACTTCACTGCTCCATCCACCGTGGAATTATCATTTTTTGGATGTAACAAGGAATTTAAAAATTATGTTTGAATATGTGAAGAAGATGTTGAACCTTGGAAGCTTCGATTGCAAAGAGAAAAGGCAGATGGAGTGCCACTTAGGAATTTGCTGTTGTACTTGCAATTATCGAGCAAACATATTTGAAACCCTAGAGATTTCGAGCAAATGATTGAATATTTGAAGACAGCATTATTCGAACGATTATATTTGTTTAATAGGAGAAGCCTTATTACCGCGTTGAAACCCGCATAACTCAAATCACCACATCGAAACTGCAATTATTTATTCTGAACTCTAGAATACAAGAACAGGTTTTTTTAAAAATTCACTTTTTCACACACTTCTTAACTCTACTTCGAATATTTATCGAGCAGTTACACCTATTGGTTTACAAGAGTTATAAAATTTTATAAATATCGACAACGTTGCTGCTCCATTGGAAATAGAAGTGTCATCCTTTGGTTGTAACAAGATGAGTTTTGAGATCATTTCTGGATATGTGAAGCAGAAGTTCAAGCTTGGGAGTTCGAGTGTGGAGCCAACATTGTTTGAGAAGTCTTCGATTGCAGAGAGGAGAGGCAGAGGGAGAGCCACTTAGGAACTTGCTATCGTATTGTCACTATCGAATAAACTACTTATTGAAACCTTATGAATTTCAAGAAACTGTTAAAAATTTTTCCGACTTGAATTGTAGTTAACGTTTGTTCCGATTTACATAAACATGAATCAGACACGGAAAACAACGGCAAAGAATGATTTTTATTAAAATCAACAATTTCAATGTTACAATCATCGCCTTGGACCCCGTTCAACATATATGAACACAATGAAACAGTTGGGTTTTTTTTTCAGAATTCTCAACTTCAGGCACGCAGGTGAACTTTTTGAAAATTTGCATCTTCAAATGCTTCTCAATTTCTCTTCGGTAAAATCAATTCATTTATTCAATAAATCTCATTTAACGTTTTGGAAGATTTCGGTTAATTCCTCAACTGATTGAGCTCAATCTCTGATTGGCTGCGTTTGAAAAAACAGAAGCAAATATTTTATGCGGCAATCTTGCAAGAAGTGGAACATCGAATGCGGCTCTGTTTCTTAAATTTTTTGGTACAGCTTATGAAATGAAGTCATGCAACGGTCCGCGAGTGATTTCACAAAAAATAGCACCAAATAGAAACATGAATAATTTGTTTTTTTTCGAATACAGGTGGAAATATTCAGATATAAACCAGTTGTTTCTCTGAGCTCTTCTCAATATCACGTTAGCCTCCTCCACATGCCTGGAAGTCCTCCAGAAAGTATGTCATTTTGGGGATTTTTAACAGAAGGTTCTGGGAACTTTTATGAAATTTATTACATTGTAATGTCATTTTTATGTGGAACCTTGTTCATTTTATTCTTTCCACTTTATGCTTACATGATCAAAAAGAATCGGGAAAAGGATAAAGATGCTCTTATCTATCCAATTATTGAGAGTTTTTATCGAATTATGGTTTTGTCTTTTGCGATACTAATAGTCGAACAATTGATTGGATGGGCGTGGTTATATTTTGGCTACAAGGAACAGTAAGGTTTTTTTGAAAACGTGCAGAATAACAAGATTTTCAGAATTGTTTCCCAAGAATACATCCTAGGTTTTATACCGGTTACCAAAATGTAAGAGGACATTCATTCTCATTTTTATTCATTCATCTTTCAGGTTCCTCATCATGCGAATCACAGGCATTGTTTTTGATGGTGTCACTATTATTCTCAATTACTTTTTTCAATTTATGTTATCCATACTTGCTATTCAGAAGTTTTTTCTCTACTTTTTTGAGCCTATCCGTAGATTTGTAGAGTTATCACCTACAAAAATGCGAATCGGAATTTATTTTTTATATTTTGTATTCCTCTTAAAATTGGCTGGAAAACTATCATACCAAGTATCATGTCATTCACGAATGCCTATTTGTTTGACAATTAAAAAGAAAAGGTATATCTATGAGGACACTTTGGTAAGAAGCTTATTTTTACTGAAAGAACCTTCTATTTGATTTCAGATTTCCTTTAAATCGATCAATATATTCTTCATCACCACTTCTCTCCTCTATATTCCCATAATGATCAGTATAATGAAGCTTACCAATTTGAGATCCGTCAAGGAAACCCAACCTCAAAAGTATATTTTGTGGCAGACACTTGCTGTTTTGATAGCAAAACTGGTAACGTTCTCATCATTTTCATCGCTTTTTTTAAAACGCTTTTCTCAGGTTCATTTACCCATGTATTTTTACCTGTACTACAATGGGTATGACCCTTTTGCTGATCTTTATTACTTCGCCCGACTGGATTGGTACACTGCTCCATTGACAATGCAAGTATCCTATTCAGGGAGTAACAAGAAGAATTTGGAGATTCTGTTTGGATTTTTGAAGAAGAAGTTCAAGCTTGGAAGTGCGAGTGTGGAACCAACATTGTTCGAGAATACTTCAACAGCAGAGAGGAGAGGAAGAGGGAGTACCAGTTAACAGTGTCTACTTTGTTTGTGAAAATTGAATAAAATAACTTTATTGATAAATCATATAAGGGATATCCAACCTCAGACAACGGTGTTATTGCTACCTCGAAATCCCGCTAACCTTAATTTACCACATTGAAACAGTAAGTGCATTTTGAGCAGACGTTGAGCAGACTTTGCTCGAAATCAATCAAAATTGGAATGATGTTATTTTACATTTGTGCTTTTTTCTATAAGTATTGGTTTTCTAAAAACTTGTGTTCTTCTAAAAAAATACAATTTTTAGCTGGGCCCGATGCAGGAATTGTCTTCAATAAAATCCTAGACCCACTTTCCTCCAACCAATATGTTCAATTTGACCTACACTTTCTTGGTAGATCAAAAAGTTCGTATCGCTTCAAATGGCCGCGAAATCAATTGTCATCATTTTTCAAAGTTGTTTTCTTTCATTTCCTCCATTTCAATCTGTTTTTTCTGCATTTCCTTTTTTCGGTTTCGGAAATTCATTAACTGATGCCACTTTTGGTTTTTTCTAATCGTTCACAACTCCCTTTTTTTCCATTGTATTCAAAACAATTATTGCAGAGAGCTTCTCCAAGTTTCGAAGACACTGAAACAAAACAAAGAATGTCGAATACAACCTCATCTGGAGCTTCGAAACGCTTCAACATGGGCAAAGTCAAAAGCAACGGATGGACGAAACTGGTACGTTTTATATTCATTTTCAATAGGCCCGAAAAAAACCTATTCAGAGGAAAAAGATGCAAAAAATTAACCATAAAAATCATTAGTTCAGAGCTGTTTTTGAAAAAAAATTTTCCCGACTCTCATCATTTTTCGGTAGCCCGCGAACTTTTTTCTACTGATTTCTAGGGCTAACTTTTTGCGTTTTTTTCCGTCTGAGTAGACGCAATTGCCCATCATGTTCAAAAAAGTACTTAACATTCGTTTTTTAGAGTGAAACGACGACAAAGGCGGTATGGGCTCCGTCGGACCACACAATGGAAGCTCAGGATTTCGAGAAAATCATCAAGAAAGTTGGCGAACGGATGAAGAAAAAGAAAGACATTCAAGAGGGAACAAACTTCTCTGTGAGTGAAAAATTGAGAGTTACTCAATGATCAAACATGCAATTTTCAGTACACAATACCCGGCTCATTTGCGATTTTCGGCGAAGTTGAATACCTGGTGGAAAGATTCAATATACTGAGTGTGGATGAGAAAAAGATCAGAATTCACTGGAAGCCGACACCCAAGAATACAGCAGGAAATTCGACAGCCACCGCAATTCACAATCCTGCAAGAACCCGCTCCGCTTACTGGGATGAAGATGTTGTGGCGCCGCCAAGTACAGCGAGGCTCCAGGAGAAGATTGATGAACTGCAAGAGAAGCTTGATGACCTGACGGAAAAATACAACAGTTTACACAAGGCTGTTCGCAAGATGCAAGAGGAATAGGATAACCGGTTGGTTTTTTGAAATGCTCGAATGGAACAGACTGGTTCAGATAGTTCTTATTCGGCCTTGTTCTGATCGGGGGAAACTCTGATTTTTTTATATTTTTGGCACCAAATAGGAGTTTCTGAGCCTCAGTCTACTGTGAAAATAATAAAGTTCCAGCAAGGATTTTCGATATTTTCTTCCCCGGCAAAAACGCTTGCCACTACCTGCCACAGTGCGCGTTTTTGCCGGGGAAGAAAAGATCAAAAATCCTTGCTGGAACTTTATTATTTTCACAGTATCTCTAAGAAGCTAGACTTCCGAACCCTTATTCTCATTTTTTCCAGCGACCAGCAGTGACAAATCAACGCTCTCACTCTCTCTTCTCAATCAACCGTCATCCATCACATCAAGGAATAATTTTCAATCAATTTTCTACACAATTTGTTGTAATTCTGTAATTTTATCTGTCCACAGGACCTTTATTTTTTATATTTTTATTTGACCATTGAATCAATAAATTTTTACATTTTAATTTTGTTTTGTTTTTTTTGTTGGATTATTGGGCTTCAAACTCCCTTGGTTTTTTTCTGAAGGGATAATGAAAGATAGAGATATAGGAATAGACGAAGAAACGGGAGGTCAAAACGAATTTTTGATCTACCAAATTAGGTGTCTTTTGATCTACTAAACAAGGACTACCCGGGAAAATGTGTTGTTTCTTGCTACATTGTCCTCTTTCTCTCTTTTCTCATTTCATTTTGTCTTTCGAAAGTGTTCATTTTGCCTGTTTTTCTATTTTTTTTTCTTTTTTCTTTTTTCTTTTTTCGTCCTCGTCTTTCTTCGCGTACTTTTACTGTTTTCAGGTGAAACCACCCAAAACAACAATGTCTTCCGATGAGGATGTTCAATCAAACTCTGTGACTGAGCAACTGGAAGAGATCAACCTGGGAAACGAGGATACTTCAGAAGCGAAACTTCTTGTTTCAAGCGTCTCGGATCTGGCTGTTATCGATAGTATTGGGAATCAGTGAGTTTTTTTTATCGCTGGGAATCTGAATTATGAAAAATCTGGCGATGAAAAGTATGAAACCGTGGAGCAAGCGATTCTCTTTCGAATGGCATAAAAATTGGTTCACAGGCTAGTTCTAATCCTCTTTGTTTCAGATTTACAAACAACGACCCCAAGGACATTCATAACGATTCCATGCCCACCCCATCCGACTTCAAAGTAACAATTCGAGATACTGAGAAGCGTGGTGAAGGTCTGACTTCTTACGCCGTCTACAAACTGCAAACCAAAGTCAGTGATGTCCCTGGATACACCAAAAGACAATACGAGACTTGGCGTCGATTCTCGGATTTCTTGTGTCTTCACAAGAAGATTGTTGAGAAGTACTTGCCAAAAGGTGTCATTATCCCTCATCCACCGGAGAAAAGCTTCATTACTTTGGCCATAATCAAGGTAACTCTTTTTTTTTTGAAAGATTTTTCCAAAATACTTCTTCAGACCAGTGCTGATCCGCAGAATCGTGAAGTGGTTCACCGTGCTCGACAACTAGAAAGATACATGAATCGTCTCATTCAACATCCTCGATTGAAGAACGATTGTGACATCAGAGACTTCCTTACTATTGATGCGGATCTTCCGAAAGCTGTTCAAACTTCCACAAGTTTTGGAGTCATGAAAATGTTGAACAACTTCCAAGATGTTATTAAAAAGATGACTATGAAGATGGAGGAAGGAGATCGTTGGTTTGAACAGACTCGGTATCAAATTGATGAGCTTGACGGAGCATTGAGAAAACTCCATACCGCCTCAGAGTCTTTGGTCGCTGCTCGTTGGGATATGGCTCACTCTGAGGAAGAGCTGAGCAAGGTGAGTACCTAGGAACAGAACTATCCTCAGGGTTATGAATTTTGAGTTCTGATAGGTTAGCAGCCAGCCTAGTAGCTAATTTTGCCCAGCCTAATCTAGTGACCTAGACTTTGCTTCTCACTTCACCTCAATTCATTTTCAGACACTCTCCATGCTTGCCGCTACTGAGGAATCGACTTCACTCTCCCGTGCAATCTCGGCTCTAACTGACACAACTGAAAACATATCGGCGACTTGGAGCAAACAAGCTGAGATTGACACAGCCAAGTTCTCGGAGCCAATCCACGAGTACGTCATGCTCATCTCTTCCATCAAGGATGTGTTTGATGAAAGAGTTCGTTTGTGGCAAGAATGGCAGTGTGCTCAAGAGGCAGTCGTCAAGAAACGTGAGCAGAGATCAGATGCATTGAGAAGAATGAGGACACAGAGAGCGGATCAATTGGCAATGGAGATTGAGGAGGACGTCCTAAGAACGGATCAATTGGAGCAGAATTTTAAGGATTTGAGCGTTGCCATCCGGAAAGAGGTCCAGCGTTTTCAAACCGAGAGCAAGACCGAAATGAAACAGATTCTTGTTGAGTATATGGAATGCACATTCGACACTTATGCTGAGGTTTGCTGAACTATCATTCATCTAGTGTTGGAATTCAATATTTCAGATGCTTCAACACTGGGAGAAGTTTCAGCCGATAGCCGAGAGTATTCAAGTCGAATCTTCCCAGTGAACCAGATCTCAACATTGCAAAGTATTCATTTATTTATAGCCTTTTTTCTGTAAATTGTAACCATTTCAACCGATTGTGCTAGTTTTTCTTAGATGAATAAATAGTTTGAAGTTTTAGATTGGTCAGGAAAAATATAACGTCTGGCTTTAAGAAAAAGAATGTTCCAATAGGATATTGATGATTTTGGAGGGGAAACTAGATTCGAAAACAGTTTCATTCATTCATATTCAAAATGCAAAATGAATCATCACCAGAGAAAATACAAGAGTGAGAACTTCGAGTTTAGGGTTGGATGGAGAACTGACTGAATCGAAATTCGCCTTCATTTCGTTGGGTCTTCTATCATCTTCCGGTCCACCACTAATCATTTTTCTATCAACTTCCGGTCCACTACTCATATGTTCTGGAGTTTCAATTGCTTCTGCTGACTCAGATGGCCCAGGCTTGCACAATCCATCTTTATTCGATCCACTCGCACACTCTGTTCCTGGCCGTCCTTTTTTAGATAACTTCTTACTCATATCAAATCTGAGCACCAATTTTGAGATTTGGAATAATTTATATTGAAACTTACTTCGGTGAAAAAGCGCAGAAAAAACGATCTTCGCGTCCACAACGATGCTTTGTACAACCAACTTTTGAGTGAACTGGAACTATAAATCCTTCAATCATTTTCATCTTCGCTTCTTCTTCGGAAAGTCCAGAAAACTTTTCCATATCGTTTTCAGTAGGAAGAGCCATGACGTTGAATGTCGGGCCATCATCATTCCCATTATCACATTCCAGTTTATCAGCTTTTGTCACAAGATTGTCATCCCAACTCTGAAGAATCTTTGGAAGTAACTCAATCAGAGTCAAAGCACTCTTACCAGTTCATTCATATTTGAAATTTTCCCTTCTTGGGACATCTTCAAACGTAAACCATTCAACCCTTTAATGAATGCCGAAGTATCGAGTTCGCCGCCAACCATAAAAGTGTTACCCAAATGAACCAGAGCGAAGACGAGGATGAGGATTCCAAGGGAGATCTTCATAGTTGAACAGCTTCGTTGATCTTTTGGTGGAGAAGTGAACGACTATATTTTCTACGCTCTTATCACTCCTTATATAGAATGTTTTGAGATCTTATCTATTAAAAAAAATTGCTAGTTCAAAACCGAAAAATGAAGTTCATACGTTCAAAAGTTTGTGAAATACCAAGTCTCAAGTTTCTGAAGCTTGGTGATAAGCACGTGTTTTGTATGTGATGTTTCCATTCAGAGTTTGTATCTAGAAGTATTTTTGTGTGTGAAAAAAATAACTCTGATTGAAAACAAATTCAGTATCACATCTGGAATCTTTTTATTAGGTTGTAAGGAAAGTTTTGCACCAATGTAAATTTTTTGACCTAGAAAGTTCTGGAAGTTTCCGGAATTTTTCTGAATATTATAATAAGCTAGTATATTGTAGAAACTTTTATCCATGAAATTTATATGCGCGCAGCTCTTTCCACTAGGCAAGTATGACAGCTCTAAGCGAAGAGCAATTTCGAGGCATTGTCTATTGCGCGTTTCTCCAAGACCGTAGTGTCGCCGGAGCGACTGCCAATATTCATGCTGCGTTCAAGGAAGATGTACTAAGTAGATGGACAAACAATCGATTCTTCAAACGTTTCCAGTCCGGAGATATTTTGTTTGAAAATCAACCTCGTTCTGAACACTCATCTGATCTGAATGATGATGATCTCCGTGAAGCCCTCGAATGCAATCCGGACGCCAGCACACGTGAATTGTCAATGAAGCTTGCCTGTTGCTAAACCACCATTGTTTGACATCTGGAGGCTCTTCGTTACAGAAAAGTTGTGTCGACATTAGTTCCTCACGAATTTCACTCTTGTCAGTTGACAGCAAAGGTAAATGCCGCTTAGTCTTCGCTTCTCCGTCTACGCAGGAAGGATTTTTTTCTGGCATCTCCCTACTGGTAATAAAAACTGAATTCCGTACGTTAACCGTGCAAAAAAATTTTGGCTTCCTCGCGGAAAACCACCATCAAAAGAGCCAATGCCGAATCTTCCCGAAAAGGAAGTATTGTTACGTTGATGGTGGGTCATGAAAGGAAGGTTCTACTGGGAACTGCTGTCATAATGGCATACGATTACTGCCCAAGTATATACCTTTTAACTTCAGAAATTGGCCGAAGAAATTGGTGAGAAAGGCGGAAAAATTTTTGAAAACTGTAATCTTGGTGCAAAACTTTCCTTACAACCTAATAATATTTCCAAATTAACCTAGATCTATAAAATGATCTTTGATCGATTGTTGGTCTTGCTCACTGTTAATTATGCAGGGTTTCTCAATACGAAACGAGAGAGTACACATAAGTCATAGACGACAAAACTTACGCTTAGCAATACGTATTCCTCCTCGCAACTGAATGGGGGGTCTCGATATTCATGTTTTCTTATGATACAATATGAGGTCTTGGAGTTATTAGGGAAGTATCTAGACAATGTAGAATGAAATCTATCTGAAATTTCCTATCTGAAAATTAGGCCTAGATTTGACATCATCTCTTTCTAGCACAGATAGCTGTAAAAACAAGTTTGACAAGTAATTCTGAACAATAATCGGAATATTGGATTTTGTTATCGCCTCACACCCATCCACATCTTTCTGAAAGCTCTCTGAAAACTTGCTCAGTCTTCACTAGGAACATTTCCCAATGCACACGAGACATTAAAAAAAATAACTCTTAGCAAAAACATTCCTCATCGTGAAAAGTGAACCATTCCTTCACTCTCCTGCACTTATTTCTTCAAACCTTCCAACGATTTTTCCTGCTCCAATCAAAATCTTATCAACAGATCATGTCCAATTTCAATGTAAGTTGTATAAAATGCGGACGAAAATCCGAGCAACTCCGTTGCTGCTTCACTTGTGCAGTGGTATCTGGAGTACTCCGTTATGATGAGGTCAAGAAGGATTACATTTTGAACCTCGAAAATACTGAACTGGTTTTACAACAAGCCAGAGAAATGGTGACGTGTGAAAATTGTGAAAGTGCTGAGCACATGGACCATGACTCTGTATTGATATCGAAGCTGACAAGTGGAATGGAATCCTTAGCACTCGAGAAGTGTAAGTGCACAATGGAAATTTAGAAATAAAATGTTTTTTTTTCAGCTCTACGAAACTCTCTTTCCTCGATTGTCGGTTTCAATTTACCCAACGATGTCTGGAGATCTATGACAAGAGCTATAACGGAATCTGATGTGCCACATAATGGATATGCTCTGTATAAAATCATCAAAGAAAACTTAATAAAGGAAGCTCCCATTTTTGTAGCTGGTAACTATCCTGATAGTTTTTATCCATGAAAATGATTTCTTCAGATCGCAAGCAAACTTTTAGAGAGTCTCTACTAATTGGTTCATTCAACCCGACTGATAACTCTTGGACCTCAATCGGAAGGATGCCAGGTCCAAAAGTGAACTATGGAGTGGCTATTAACAAATCATCACAAGTTGCTATATTTGGTGGAATGTATAATGGAGAGTTCCTTCGAAGTGTAGAGGTGTATGATGGAGAGGCGAATGTGAGAAGAACTGTGAGTATAATTCTTGGAATCGAGAAGTGATAGTTCATAATATTTCCAGTGCAATCCAATGAAACATTGTCGTACAAGACCTTTTGGTTGTTTCCATAACCATGACCTATATGTAGCGGGAGGTTTTGATCAAAATTACCTGAATTCTGTGGAGATATTAAATGTGCAAAGCGGAGCGTCGACCGAAGCCCCATCATTGAAAATACCAAGAGCAGATGCTGCCCTAGTTCCCTGGAATGGTGAAATTTTCGGTAATTAGCACCCGTCGAAATTTTTTTTTCTAATTTTTGATTACAGTACTCGGTGGATTCAACGGAAAAACTTATGAGAAAATGATTGAAAAACTGAACGAGCAATCTCAAGAATTTGAGTCATTCGCAAGCATGGAAGGAGGGAGAGCTGGATTTGGAGCATGTGAATTCCGAGGAAGAATCTATATTGCTGGCGGTTGGAACACAACATCGAACACTCTACGATCAGTAAGAAGCTTCGACCCGAAAACTAAAACCTGGAGAGATGAACCATCAATGAATAAAGTGAGGAAGTATTTCATTCTTCATTCAACCAGTGAAGCAATTTACGCGATCAGAGGATGTGCAAACAACTGGGTATTGATCAAGGAAGTTGAGCGATTCGATCCGGATCGAATGGAGTGGACTGTTATCCCTATCTAAGTTCATTTAGTTCTTATATTTTGATTTTGGTCTATATTGTATAAATTTAACCCTAGTCATTGCACCCCAACTCAGGAAAACTTTTTTAATTTGGTTTTTTTTAATGAAGAATGGTCAAATATAACAATCTCAAGTACTCAGGTTATGGCTCATTCGATCGTTTTATCTTTGATTAATTACCAAATTATTCTCGTAAGACGAACAGTTCCCCATAGAGGTCGCTCGGCTGAATTGGTTGAACAAACAAAAACGCCACCTAGGGAAAGGGTGTGTGGTGACTAAACAAACAATGTACGACTCTTTTTTCGTTCTCACTGGCCTTTTTTCAACGTTCCCATAGATTCTTCTCTGTTTTTCTTGGTTTTTAAGATAAATTTTCAAAAAAAGAACTATTTTTCTGTCATTCTATGAAAGTTTTCTTCTTGCTAATTTATTTTGACAGAGCTCCTGCCATTTGTATCAATCGTTTCTCGTTCAATGGTTGCCACATTCCCTCTATTCCATCAATGAACAAAGCAAGAAAATACTTCACACTTCATGCAACCAACGAAACGATTTATGCAATCAGAGGAAAGGCAGACAAGTGGGAATTGATCGAGGAAATCGAAATGTTTGACGCAGATCAAATGAAATGGGATATCGTTCAGTGTTGAACTTTACCAGCTTATCTGACCAGCTTATCTTTACCAGCTTATCTGTAAGCTTATCTGATTCTAACTTCTAACACGGTTTATTTCTTTCTGGTCTGTTTTTGTTTCAAACTGATTTTCAGTACATAAATATTTTGCAATTCAATCCGTGTATTCTTTTAAAGATAAGATCTCAAGGGCCATTCAGAACGCTTGCACATAACGATCCAGGCTTGTATCAAAAAAGACGCAAGCGGTCCAAACGAGACGCAGAAAGCTGCGCCTTAAAAATGAGATTTTTTTCTCGCGAATTCACTATGAATTTATTTGAATTTGGTTTTGTTAATTATAAAGAGTAGAGATACGAAACAAACATTCATCTGAATCCCATAAAAAAAACAAAAACTTTTGACCACTGAGCGGATCGAACGCCCAACCTTTCGATCTGGAGTCGAACGCGCTACCACACAGGTAAAGCGCAACGGCCCAACGGCGGGCCAACGGTGGGCCGCCGGTAGGCGAAGGGAGAACAAACGGCGGACCAACTGCGACCCACCGTTGAGCCGCCGTTGGCCTACCGGCGGTTCGTCATTCGGGCAGCACTCGCCGACCAGCGGCTTTAGATAGATATATAGATATTCATAAATTCAATTCGTATGGGGAACAATGTTCCCACTAGACAACTATTTATATGTAAAATGTGTTTTTTGTTCACTTTTTCCTTCGTTCTCTTCTTTTCACAAGTTCACCTTCGATCGCGTTTTCTAATTCCCCTCAATGAAGATAGCGAATAACATGTTACGACTGAATATGCTTATTCCGCAGTTCGTAATTAAAAAAATGGATTTAAAGAAATTTCAAACTAAAAATTTCAAAAAAAAATTATTTTTTTTTTTTTGCAAAAAAGCCAAAGATTTATTTTCGTATGATTTTTTTCGAAAACTATTAAAATTGACTTTAAAAAAGCTTTTATTGGTCGATGCTTATTTGTCACTAATACCGATGACTTTGACAACAATTCTTTGACAACGGCAGAGAAAGCTTCCCGAGCGCCTCGTAAAGTGCCGGAATGAAACATCCCGAAAATTCAGTTAACAGTTATCATTTTATTTCGGAAGAAACAAAACTTACTGACTTACCTGTTTATTCCACCTGAAAAAGAGAAATATTCAGTTCTTTCCGAAATAAAATGAAAATTGAAAACTAAACTTTGCGCCGAACATTTTCAAGGCGACTTCACCCAAAAGTCTATAATTTTTCGATAAAAATGGGTATTTTTCTTTTCTTTAATTGTTTTTTTCATTCAGTTGTAACATATTTTCAGAGAAATTTCACAAAAAAACATTGAGGGAAGTAGAAAACGCGAAAAATCGTGCGACAAACTCAAATAAATTTGAGTGACACGATGGATAAAAGACGACCGACGGCGGGATTTGGGAGTGTCGTAGCACCTCTGCGGCCGCAGGTAGGCCAACGGCAGCTCAACGGCGGACGAAAGAAAAGTGTGAAACTATCATTAGGGTTTGAAAAAGCACCTTTTTAAATCCGGAATGGTCAGAAATGTGAGAATTTCCTCAAAAATGGAAGAATACAACAATTAACCACCAACTTCACCGATTCTCGATAAAAGAAGTCGAGTTATGTGGAGTTTAACCAGCTAAACCTGGAAAACTGATAATTCTCTCAATGAAAACTTCGAATTTTGGTGAAAAATAAAAATTTTCGTAAACAGGTTTTGAAAGTGAAAAACAGCGTTTTCAAACAAGCTCTTCCACCTGGTGATGATGGTTTCTCATGGTTGTAGCCTCGACTCAAAAAGTTCCCTTGTGAGTAATATTGAAAGAGAGAAATCGTTCATTTGTAGTGTGACAAGCTGATAATATCTAAAAATCGCCGTTAGCATAATTTTCAGTTTGATAAAAAAATTAAAATGCTAGGTGGTTCAACTCGATGGCCTACCTACTATCAAGTTTTCATATCTGTCAAGGAAATGATAAAAATTTAACTAGTTGGATATTCAAGACATATCACATCATAAAAAGCAGGAAATTTTTTTTTAATGCCATAAATCACAAAGAGCTGTTCGTCCGCCATTGGGCCACCGTTTGCCTACCCGCGCTTCTTGAGCTGCCGTTGGGCCGCCGTTGACCCACCCAAAATCAAATTTCTGATTTTTTCTAAAAATGTTTCCTCTGTATATTATCGGATGTTCTAAACATCCTAAGTGTCAAAATAATGAGAAATTTTCCGAAATTTGTCAATTTACATCAGTTTACAAAAAGTTGTTCGTCCGCCATTGAGCTGCCGTTCGCCCACTTGCGGCCGCTCAGCTGCCAGAGGGCCGCCGTTGACCCATCTGCGGCCGTTCGCCTGCCGTTGGGCCGCCGTTGGGCCTTGGCGCTTTACCTGTGCATTGCGCCAAGCAGTCACGCCGGAAAGGAGAAGAAAGTGGCATAAAGACTAGAGAAACAAAAAGATGGGAGGGCATGAGAGGGCACTTATCGGAGTAACGTTCGTCGTTAAAGTGTGCTCTATGTATAATTTTCGAGATAACTTGTCATTTTTGGGTCTCAAAACAGGTTTGAAGTGTGCCTTGCACTTTTCTTCATCCCAAAGTGCTATTCCAAGCCACGTTTTCCAGAAAACTCCATGTTAGGTCAAGTTATTCCTCTCTCCTCTAAAAACATGATGTGTATGTGGGGGAGGTCCTTTTCTTTTTCATCCCCCATGTGTCAACCCTTTGCCCCTACCCCTTTCTCCACACTTTACCCAATCCATTTTAACCTAATTTCAGCGGGGAGGGGACCCCTTTTTCCCTCCTTGACTCTTTATATTCTGACGTCTTCTATATTCTTCTTCTCGCTTTGATAAAGTGAGGATTTTTTGAAAAAAACTTGAATTGCAACAAAAAAACTTTGGATTTTTTTGCAAGTTGAACCACGTGACGAAGAAGTGTGATGGAAGGTTATCTATGAATTTTGTTGGATTTGCGCTAGGCTCATGATCTACAGTATCCAGGTGAGCAGTTTTGTGTTTTGCATTTAGGACTGGAACAATGTTTCAAAATTGGTCAAAAACATTTAGGAACACTAGCAAACCTAAATTTTTATTCAAAAATTTTTAACAATTCACAAATTCTAGAATTTTTCTTGTTTTTCGAAAAAATCGGAGAAAATTTTCCAAAATCAAAGGACCCAGAATGGAATTGCTTCACTTTTAACGGCCCTCTTTGAAATAAACTTCACGAAACCGTAAAAAACGTTTGAAGGTTCCGAGGGATCACTCAAAGAGTTACAAAGAACAAAAAGATTTCCTTTAAAAAAGTGCTTTTTGCTTTTTGATCCTCCTTTTTCCTATTTCCTCTCCTTGAGGCTCTTTAAATCCAATTGTCACAATTCACCCTTTTTCAGGCGTTATTCATCGAAACGATTCTCATGTCGGCAAGGATACATGGTGAGTCATTTCTTATAATGCGTCAGAGATGATAGAAGTGGATAATCATGGTCGGGTGAACTTTATGGGATAGGTGCAACAGAAGTTGGGTTTTTGAATAAAAAGCACAAAATTAAAGCAACCAACAATTAGAAATAATTCAGTGAAACAGGTGAAAGAATCCTCGGTAAAAAGAGGAACAGAAACTGAAAAATGTGGGATTTCTCAATAATTTTCTAGCCAATTTTCTCTGTTGGAAATGGAAAAAATCCTGTACGACGACCCTCGAACGCACATCCTAAACAGAAATAAAGCAGAAGTCATCCAATAAATAGAAATGAAACTTCTGCTCAGTACTTGTTTCAGGATACTAATGATAAGATGTTAAAAAAACCACTAAAAATTTTACTGTTTCGATTTCCTATGAAAAAATCCAGATAGTTACTCCACTCAATATCAAGTTTTCTCCCAAATTTTCCCGAATGTTTGTGTTTTGATTGGCACCTGAGAACTGTAGGAAATAATTCTTAAGAATTCTGTTTCACCTCCTATTCGAAGCTTCCACTTCCGAGCTTTAAATGATTAATTGTCCTTTGAGTCGAGTATACCAACCTTTTCCAGATGTGACCTACGAACACATTGAAGACTTCACATGCGATGACATCGGTCTATCCTCCTCTTCCGGTGCCAAAGCCACCGATTTAGCCAGGATCTTAATGACCAACTACTCCAGGAATGCTCTCCCAGAACCTGCTCCGGTTAAAGTAGAAGTGGAAATCACAATTCAAGATATTTCGGATATTTCGGCTATAACAGGAACGTTCACGATAGATTATTGGATCAGTGCAATATGGAATGATAAGAGGTAAACATTTTCTGGATATTCTAGTTTCTCTTATCGGTTTTTTAATTTCAGACTAGCATTCTCCCATCTGGATCCTTGCCGGAAGAACCTATCTCTAGACCATGATATGGAACCAAAGCTCTGGTCACCAAATGTCTGTATAGTCAACTCAAAATCCACCAAAGTCCACGATTCTCCTAAACCCAACATCCTTCTGATGATCTTTCCAAATGGCACAATTTGGCTCAACTACCGTATTCGATCAGAGGCTCCGTGTCAGATGAACCTGAGGAATTTCCCATTGGATAGTATTCGATGTTCATTGGTTTTCGAGAGTTACTCCTATAATGCTGCGGATGTGGAGTTGCAGTGGTTGGAGTGGTCACCAGTATCTACAGTGAGAAGTGATTATAATTTGCCGGATTTTCGAATGACAAATATTACGTATGGGAGTATCACGGAGGTTAGTTTAGTCGTTTGGTCAAAAAATACTGTAACATACTCAGGGTAAATTTTGAAAATCTGATGTTTGTGTAATCCGCATGTGATCCAAGGTTTCTTAGAAGTAATTAATTATAAATATTCTCTATTTAATGGAGTAATTGTTACCGTAAATTCACTAATTGAGAACCCGTATGTTCAGAGCGGCATATCTCGATTACTTTCAGAGTAATCCATGAGTTTTAAAACGTTTGGAATGTATTGGTAAGTATTTGTTCAGTTGACTACATTTTGAAAATCACATATGCAACATAGATACTCTGAATCTCTGGATCTGCAATACTAAGTTCACTTCTTTCTACTATTTCAGATTCTACTGTATTTTACGGTAGAAGTTATAGTATACCATTACAGTTATATAGATTCTTTGAAATTTATCACAAATCCAAAACTGAAAACACTGATTTCCAGGCCTACACTGCTGGAATGTGGCATCGCCTCTCCGTCTCCATCCATTTCGAACGTCTCTACGGTTTCTACATCCTTCAAATGTATCTACCCACCTACATATCTGTATTCATATCTTGGATTGCTTTCTGGATGGATACAAAAGCACTACCTGCCAGAATCACCCTATCCGTATCTTCATTGATGGCTCTTACATTCCAATTTGGAAATATTGTGAAATCCTTGCCAAAGGTGAGTTTTTTGCAGGTTTCTTAATCGCAATGCAAGAAAAACTAACGAAGAAAAATAATAACATATTGAAACATATAAAATTGTTTTTAGGCCTCCTATGTCAAAGCCATCGATGTGTGGATGTTCAGTTGTGTTGGGTAAGCCTTTCCACGCGATAATTGTAGCTTTATTTCCCATGTTTTAAAATAAACTTCCTGGAACAGCAAAAAAATTTTTCAGATTCATCTTCTTCTCTCTAATAGAACTCGCAATTGTTGCTTACAACGACAAGATGCATGATCAAAGACTTCGGGAAGCACGGTGTTCAGTTGGGAATTTGAATGTGAACGGGATGGGACACCCTAATTTGGAATCTAGGAGGTATACTTAATAGAGTAGTCAAAAATAAACTGAAATTTTTGAAGAAGTTTTGTGGAGCTGAGTGTCAGAAGAGCGAAAGGAAGTGAACTTGGAGCATCAATTGATCGGGTGGCCAGTATGTTATTTCCAACGGTTAGTTGTCTCGACAAACCATGTCTTACTGAGATAAATACATCTGGTAAATCTTAAAATAACAATGAGAAATAGTGAAATTTTCAGACGTTCGCATTATTCAATCTGGTGTATTGGTCCTACTACTTAACGACAAGTATGAATCCGGTCTATTCTTAATTTCTTTTTGTTCAATATTTCCAAAACTGGTATCGATTTATGTGTTAGATAAATTTGTTCACTTTTCCACCAGGTTTTCAAATCAACAAAATTATACGATGTACTCAATGGAATAGTGTTGGTCCTACTTTAAAAATTAGAAATCGCCAATGACGCCAATTTACTCCAAGAAGCTCGCTGTAACTAATGTTTTTTTTCCACAGACTAGATGTTAAGTTCCGTGAATGGAAAGCGAAGAAACTTTACATAATAATGTTAATTTTCTGTTCCGAAACTTCCATAAACCATAAGTATATTATCCAACGAACGATGACTCTTCTCGCTAACGGTTTCTTTTCATTTTTGTGGGATGGGAAACCCTAATTTGCAGTTTAGGAGGTATGGATCTTTTATTAAGTAATCAAAAGCAAAAAAAATTTCTGAATGAGTCTCGTGGAGCTGAGTGTCAGAAAGGCTAAAGGGAGTGAATTGAGAGCATCAATTGATCGGGTAACCAGTATGCTATTTCCAACGATGAGTTCACAGAAACCAAAAACGTTGATTGAAAAAAATTATACTGGCTGGGGCTTAGAATGACAATGAGAAATAGTGAAAATTTCAGACATGTGCATTATTCAATCTGGTGTATTGTTCCTACTACTTAACGACAAGTATGAATCCGGTCTATTCTTAATTTATTTTTGTTCAATATTTCCAAAACTGGTATCGATTTATGTGTTACATAAATGTTTTTACTGTTTTGAGAAATTTTCAATTGAACAAGGTAACTAAACGGTCTAATGATAGTTCCGTCGAAACGAAAGCGGACATTTTTTGAACTTGCTCCTCCAGCCCTTGCTGAAATACTCATTCGCTTTTTTTCTAAGACGGCTCTCCGAGCAATGATTGAGAGAAAATCAATTCTCTAAAAATAATTTGATGAAGCCGAAAATTAAAAAAAAAAACTTTTTTCTGTTCCGAAACTTCTATAAAAGCTGGATGTGAATGATCAAACAATCATCCTCGAGTTGATTTCTTCCCATTTTTTAAAATCATTCCCAGAAGCTTCAAAATATTACATGTGATTCTTTGATGATTCTTTCATCACAACGGGGTGGGAAATCCTATTTCGGAGTCTAGGAGGTAAGAATCTTTAGAAATCAAACAAAAGATTTTTTTGGTAAGAGCTTCGTGGAGCTGAGTGTCAGAAGAGCGAAAGTAAGTGAACTCGGATCATCAATTGACCAGCTAGCCAGTATGTTATTTCTAACGGTAACTTTAAAAACGATTAAAGAGTTGCATTGAGATAAATTTACGAGATGAATCTTAGAATAACACTGGGAAACAGTGAAAATTTCAGACGTTCGCATTATTCAATCTGGTGTATTGGTCCTACTACTTAACGACAAGTATGGAACCGGTCCATTCTTAATTTTTTGTTCAACATTTCCAAAACTGGTATCGACTTATGTGTTGTTAGATAAATGTTTTTGCTGTTTTGAGAAGTTTTCAATTCAACGAATCAACTAAACGGTATTATGCATCGGATTTAATGTAAAACTAACACATTTTGAAATGTATGCTCCAGCCCTTGCTGAAATACCCATCCGCTTTTATTTAAGCCGACCCTCTGAACAATTATTGAGGGAAATATTTTTCTGAAAATAATTCGATGATGCTGAAGAAAAACTTTCGAAAATAATTTTTTTTTTCTGTTCCGAAACTTTCATAAAACAAACTTATTTGATCAAACGACGATCCACTGTCTGCTAGGTTTCTTTCCTTTTTTGTTTTTTATCATTCCCAGAATCATCAAATTATTCCATATGATTCTTAAATGATTCTTTCATCACAACAGGGTGGGACATCCTTTTTTGGAGTCTAGGAGGTAAGAATCTTGAGAAATCAAACAAAAAAAATTTTTTGGTAAGAGTTTCGTGAAGCTGAGTGTCAGAAGAGCGAAAGGAAGTGAAATGGGAGCATCGATTAATCGGGTAGCTAGAACGTTATTTCAAACGGTTAGTTCACAACAACAGGAACGCACGATTGAGATAAATACACCTGGTAAATCTTAAAATGACAATGAGAAATGGTGAAAATTTCAGACATTCGCATTATTCAATCTGGTGTATTGGTCCTACTACTTAACGACAAGTATGAATCCGGTCTATTCTTAATTTTTTGTTCAATATTTTCAAAACTGGTATCGATTTATGTGTGAGATACATTATTTCACTGTTTCATGAAGTTTTCAAATTGACAAGATCTTACTATGTATTCAATCAGATTCAGTTAGGCTTCATGAAAAGAGAGTGCAAAAAACTTTACAAAATAACGTTAATTTTCTGTTCCGAAACTTCCATGAACCAAACTTATTTTATCCAACGAACGATAGTGCCCAATTTCCCGCTAAAGGGTTCTTTCCTTTTTTTTTTTTGGAATGGGACACCCTAACTTGGAGTCTAGAATATATGGATTTTTTATTAAGTAATCAAGAGCAAAATTTTTTTCTGAAGGAGTCTCGTGGAGCTTAGTGTCAGAAGAGCTAAAAGAAGTGAACTTGGAGCATCAATTGATCGGGTAGCCAGTATGTTATTTCCAACGGTGAGTTTACGAAAACAATGATGTCCCAATGAGATAAATTTACAAGATGGATCTTACCATAACAACGGGAAACAGTGAAAAAATTACAGAATTTTATCCTTTCAGACGTTCGCATTATTCAATCTGGTGTATTGGTCCTATTACTTAACGACAAGTATGAATCCGGTCTATTCTTAATTTCTTTTTGTTCAATATTTCCAAAACTGGTATCGATTTATGTGTTAGATAAATTTGTTCACTTTTTCACCAGGTTTTCAAATCATCGAGATCATACTATGTTGTCAGTTGGTCGTCCTGTATAGTCGGAATCAACAATAATAGAAGGCGTTGTTTCGCTTTTACTCTAAGAAGCTCGCTGTAACTGATAATCTTATTCCACAGACTAGAAGTTGAGCGCGTATAGAAAGTGAAAAAACTTCACAAAATAGTATTAATTTTCTGTTCCGAAACTTCCATAAACCAAAAATATATTATCCAACGAACGATGACTCTTCTCGCTAACGGTTTCTTTTAATTTTTTGTGGGATGGGACAGCTTAATTTGGAGTCGAAGAGGTATGAATCTTTTCTTAAGTAATCAGGAGCAGCAAAAATTTTCTGAAGAAGTCTCGTGGAGCTGAGTGTCAGAAGAGCAAGTGAATTGGGAGCATCAGTTGATCGGGTAGCCAGTATATTATTTCCAACGGTGAGTTTACGACAAGAAAGACGAACAATTGGAATAAATCTACAAGGTCGATCTTACCATGATAACGGGAAACAGTGAAAAAATTACAGAATTTTGTCCTTTCAGACATTTGCATTATTCAATTTGGTGTATTGGTCCTACTACCTAACGACAAGTATGAATCCGGTCTATTCTTGATTTTCATTTTGTTCGAATTCAACTGGCATATGTGTCTGTGAATAAAGTTTTTTATTGTTTCGAAAAGTTTTAATCGAACAAGATATCTAAACGGTCTGATTTGAGCTTCACCGAAAGAACGAACAGTTTGGGAACTTAGTGCTCTAGCCCTGGCTGAAATGCATATTAGCTTTTTTAAAAACCAACTCTTGGTATGATTATTGCAAGAAAACCAGTTTTCTAAAAATAATTTGATAAATCTGAAAAATAATTTCAAAAAACATTTTTTTCCCTGTTCCAAAACATTCATAAACCAAAAAGATATTAGCCAACAAACGATGTTCATCGATTTCCAACTTACGGTTCCTTTCCATTTTTGTTTTTTATCGTTCCCAGAAGCTTCAAAATATTTCAAGTGATTTTTCAATGATTCTTTCATCACAACGGGTGGGACACCCTAACTTGGAGTCTAGAAGGTATGGATCTTCTCGCAAGTAATCAGGAGCAGCAAAAATTTTCTGAAGGAGTTTCGTGGAGCTGAGTGTCAGAAGAGCAAAAGGAAGTGAATTGGGAGCATCAATTGATCGGGTAGCCAGTATGTTATTTCCAACGGTTAGTTCAAAACAACAGGAACGCACGATTGAGATGAATACACCTGGTAAATCTTAAAATGACAATGAGAAATAGTGAAAATTTCAGACATTCGCATTATTCAATCTGGTGTATTGGTCCTACTACTTAACGACAAGTATGAATCCGGTCTATTCCTAATTTTCTTTTTTGTTCAACATTTCCAAAACTGATATCGACTTATGTGTTAGATAAATGTTTTTGCTGTTTTGAGAAGTTTTCAATTCAACGAATCAACTAAACGGTATTATGCATCGGATTTGATGTAAAACTAACACATTTTGAAATGTATGCTCCAGCCCTTGCTGAAATACCCATCCGCTTTTATCTAAGCCGGCCCTCTGAACAATTATTGAGGGAAATATTTTTCTGAAAATAATTCGATGATGCTGAAGAAAAACTTTCGAAAATAATTTTTTTTTCTGTTCCGAAACTTTCATAAAACAAACTTATTTGATCAAACGACGATCCACTGTCTGCTAGGTTTCTTTCCTTTTTTGTTTTTTATCATTCCCAGAATCATCAAATTATTCCATATGATTCTTAAATGATTCTTTCATCACAACAGGGTGGGACATCCTTTTTTGGAGTCTAGGAGGTAAGAATCTTGAGAAATCAAACAAAAAAAATTTTTTGGTAAGAGTTTCGTGAAGCTGAGTGTCAGAAGAGCGAAAGGAAGTGAAATGGGAGCATCGATTAATCGGGTAGCTAGAACGTTATTTCAAACGGTGAGGTTACGATACCAAAGGATACATATTGAGATAAATATACCGGATGAAGCTTAGAATGACAATGAGAAACAGACAAAAATTTCAGACATTCGCATTATTCAATCTGGTGTATTGGTCCTACTACTTAACGACAAGTATGAATCCCGTCTATTCTTAGCTTTTTTGTTGTTCCAAATTCAACTGTTATATTTGTTTTTTGTAGGTGAATTTGTTTACTGTTTTAAAAACTTTTCAAATGAACAAGGTAACTAAACGGTCTGATTTTAGCTGAATCGAAAGAACTAACAGTTTGGAAACTTAGTGCTCTAGCCCTGGCTGAGATACACATTCGTTTTTACTAAACCGACTCTTGCTATGATTATTGAAAGGAAATCAATTTTCTAAAAATAACTTGAAGAAGCCGGAAAAAAAATTTTCAAAAAAAATTTTTTTACTGTTCCGAAACTTTCATAAACCAAAAGTATATTATCCAACGAACGATCCATTCCACGCTCTCGATTTCTTTCCATTTTTGTTTTTTATCGTTCCCAGAAGCTTCAAAATATTCCATGTGATTCATGCACAGTTCACATCCTCTCCCCCTCACTTTTCCCCTCCAAGATGCCTCTGTTTTTCTTTGTTTCTCTTCTCCCTCCGTTTTCTCTTATTTCTCATTTTTGCATATTCATTCTTGCATTTTGTGAAACTCCAATCGTTTTGTGATTCTTTTTTGAATTTTATTTTATATTTTCTTGATTTTTCGAGTAAAAATTATTTTTTGAAGCTACTTTTTTCCAAATTAGGCTGTCGTTAGTTACCACATCAAAAGAGCTTCAGACAAAGACAAAATGGATGTTGTTGCCCCCGCACTTCGTTTGGCGCTCTATGTGGCATGAGCTCAATCTGCGTCTCCGCATGTAGTGGCACCCTTTTACATACATACCCATTACATAGAAAATGCCCTTTCTGACCGTGGAAAAGGGGAATAGATTTCTACTCTGTCATTATACTTGGTGCAATCAATGATTTCATGAGTGACAGAGTTTGTTTTGTAGGCCCAGTGATACGTTTTTTTTTTTCTTTTTTTTTATGATTTTACAAAGTGAAATTGATTTGAATTCCCGCTACTTTTGCTTTTATAGAAGTATATGCGCTCTATTGCACAGCCCTGTTTAACTGAAAAGCTAATTATTTTCTCTCACAATTTCTCGACTTTCTTCCGGTTCCAGCAAATTCAGATTTTCAGAATGTCTACGAAAAAGCCACCTTTAAACCATCTCAAACCTCTTCCACTCAACAAGGCTTCACTGGCGTTGGCTGGAAGTGATTATCTGAAAACACCAACGATGAAAGATTTGTTGAAAGTAATATTTTGTCATGTCTACAGCTATAGAATCACGGGTTCGCAAAGTGTCTCTTTCCCTAAACTTCAGAAAATGCGCTCCGCAGCACAGTTTTTAAAAATAGTTAGAAAGTGTTTTTTTTAATAGTGCAGCAGTATCATAAGCAAAAAATAATGAATTCGATCGTAGGTTAAAAATTGTTCGAAACTGAGAAAAATATGGTCGAACCCATAAAAAACAAGCGGGGCGGCACTATAAAATAATATTGCATTTTCGTAATTTTACACGAGTTTTGCGGGTGGTAAAAATGATAGTTTGGAAGACGATTATCAAAAAAAAAGAAACAAAAAAAATCTGGGCTTTTATCAGTTGGAATTTTGTCAAATTTCCGTGTTTCAAGTAGAACATTTCAAAGAACTCACCATACTCGAGGTAATGTATACATTCCTATTCTTTGTAGACCCCTGCAATCAACTCACCACTGCCAACACCATTCCTTTCGTCATCCGCTGTTTCTGGCTTCACACCTCGAGTGGAGCAGAAGTTTGTGTTTGATGAAGAAAAACCACTTTATGAGGAACCAAAATTGATTTACGAGACTGAACTAAAAGAGCCCAAGGAAGAATCAATTTCACCTAATCTACTCGTTGAACCAAGTCAAATTCCACCTGATCTCCACCCTGATGCAGAATATGACTGCCCGGGTTTGGCTGCATCCATGTTCCTGTTCTCTCCTAATGTGGAGTTCTACTTGCAAGACTTAATAGAACGAGAAGAACAAGACGTCAAAATGGAAGTGGAACCAGCTCCAATTGTTCCTCCTAAGGCTAGCAAAACAATAAAAACTGAGTATGGATACCAACTACCAAAAGCTCCAGAGAGTTTACCTTTTGATCACAGTTATACTGGTAAAGTTTACAATTTTGTATTCCGACAATTCCAGTTTCTGAATTTTCAGATATTTCGGACAATGTGCCTAAAGTCGTTACGTCGACAATTGAAAACGGACCATCAGAGTTGAAACCATTGAAGATAGAAGATACCTATGATTACTGCTACATTGGTATGTTTTCCATTGGTTCAGCCAGATGAAATTGATCATACCCTTGCAGAAGTGACCAATAAGAACTCCGAACCTGTCGATTCTCCAAGTACATCTGAGAAATCTGCGCGAACTAAAGTTTCCAAAAAGCACCTGCAAGACAAGACATTCGGATGTCCACAAGAAGGATGTAGCTGGATTTTTTCGAGAAGTGACGAGTTGAGAAGACACATGAGAACCCATACGGGGGTTAAGCCTTATCCGGTAAGTACCAAAACATCATGATAGCGTTTTACATCACCAACCTAGGCAATTTCTTGACGATCTGAAACTGTGAATTTTTTTTAATTTTCAGTGCAAAATCTGCAACCGATTGTTCTCAAGATCCGACCATCTCATAACACATAATCGAACTCATACCGGAGAGAAACCATTCGTCTGTGACATATGTGGCCGTCGATTCGCTAGAAGTGATGAGAAGAAAAGACATGCAAAAGTTCATTATTAGTTTTCTGTTTCGAAACAATTATTTTGGGTAGTCATTCTCTGAACGGGTGTTTTCAGTCTTCCTTCCTCATAGGATCCCATTTCGATTATTTTTTGTGATTAATTTTTGTCCACGACTCTGGTTATATTTTTTTCGATGGGTTTTTGGTAATAAAATTTACTATTTTGCAGTTATTCATTGCTGCAAGATCAATGTTATCAGCTCTTTCTAATATTCTAAAGTTTTGAAGTTCTGCATAATCTATCAAAATTTACCATCAGAAAGTAAAGGTGAGATGTTCCATTTGACTTGTTTTGCAATGATAATTCGCAACTAGTACCGAACGACAGCAGGTATCACGTCATCGTCAAATCGGACTACTAAATTTTTACAACGTTCGATTGAAGTACACGGCCGTTTTACTGTTTCAAGTCATTTCCAATAAGGCAAGTTGCAAAGTGAAACCGTTAGACCAATTTCGAATATATGCATTATTTGCTGGAACATACTACAAACACACTTTCGTTTTTATTTCGACATATTAAAAGCATTTATCTCAAGAAAACGTTCAATTAGATCCCATAATTTCCGAGCTTTCAGTTTAAATACTTCTGGAAGTCGAACCTAACAAAAACTCCCAGAGGATGCCTCGTCACGTAGAGCAAGTTAGATAATCCAAAATTTACAGCTATATTATTTCTACTATTGCAGTGAGAAGAATCAATGATACTACATGGATGGATTTCAAATCGGCTATTTCAGATGGGTTTGGCATGGAATAAAAACATTGGAAATACTGCTCTTCATTCAATTTTTATATGTTTCATACAGTGTTTAAGTCACATTTTTATATTTCAGCAATAGTTCCGGAACTTTCACAACTTGTTTGAAATTGCAATACACCAAAAATTAGCTCAAGAAATAACTGAATAGTTTTTTCTTCTGATCATCATTCCAATTCAATTTGTTCTAGATAACATATTAAATGTTTTCATGTTTCAAAAAGCTATGAATAGTTATTAATTGAGATTTTTCACAATATTTTCTCTACACTCCATAGATTTGATTCCAATTTTTCATTTTATTGAAAATGTATATTTATTCATGAATAATTCCAATTTTCCCGCTTCAAATAGTTCTCAATTTGGAAGTTTTGATTCTAACACAGTCATTGTAGAACCGACAATGAGTTCAACTTTGAAGGGACCGTTCATTTATTTCCGGGGTCTGAAGGGACCGCTCAACTCTGAAGGGACCGTTCAATTCTGAAGGGACCGTTCAACTTTTTTTGGAGCCTGACGGGACCGTTCAACTTCCAAGGGACCGTTCAAGTCGAATAGAGCCCTCAATTCTTTCATGGTATCTCACACAAAATTTTATACTCCATCAGGTCACAAAAGCTTCCATTCACACCGAACAACTACTATTCTTAATCTAAAATTTTACTGTTTTGAACAAATGTGAAGTTTTTGTCTATAACCTTGGTAATTACTAAGCAACTTACTTAAGAGATAGCTCTCGAATCGTATATAACCGTTAGGAAAGCTCAAGATGACACCACTGTCACCAATGCTAAATTTTTTTCCAACAATCCAATTTAGATTGTTATTTTGCGATAAAAACTCGTCCATCGTTTCAAAGTAGATATGTCCACAAAAATACCTCATCCTGACCCGAACCCTTTCGAATATTCAATTCATACACCAAAAATCTGCACCCTATCCCATTCCCAAAAAAATATATCAAAGATCCCCATTTTCGGATGATGAGAGAAAAGAAAACTACGCCAGAATACTCATTGGAAGAGACAAGTTTCAATAATTCATCAGATCACTCATTCCTTCTTATTTTTTATATCAGTCAACAATATTTTTTTCGCTGATAGGAAAACGACTTCTGACCCCTGGTGGATTACAACTGCAACAAGAAAAAAAATGAATTCTCCGGCGCCGTCAACGACTACAATTCCAATGCCGAATCCGGTAAGTTCCTCCTCCTCTTTATCAATTAGAACTTGTTTATTCTGTGTGTTTTGCATCTTTTCTTCTTTGTGTTCTGTCTACAGTCTGTGTCTATCCGAAAGAGAAAAATCACTTCATCAATAAAATTTTTGTCACTTTAGAAACCACGGCTGTCGGCGATGACCGTCAATTACAACCAGGAAGTGTCGTCGGTCAATTCGTTCACTTTCGTGAAGTTGTTGATGACGTAAGTCCCATGTGTACTTTAGAAATCGTTTTTCTTAGGATTTGAAAAGAGGAACTGAAAATTGAAATTGTAGAATATTTTGTGAGTTTCATGAAACTGTGAAATTAGTAATCCTTTTTTTAATACGCTGGATATTATCTCTGAATGTTGTTGATTTGGACTATAACTTTTGATGGTTCTTCCTGTTCTTAATGAAATTAGGCTAGAGCGAGATGTTTCGACGGTTTCATCAAATCTACAACTTGCTGTGATTTTCTTATAACTCTCCTGGTTGAAACTAGACGATGTCCCTGTTGCGAAAGTTTGAATATTTTCAGAAATTCTGACGGCCCATTTTTAGCGTTTTGCAATCAAACTCATGGAAAAAAGCGAAGAATTATTGAAAAGTATATTTGTTTCACTAATTTTTACAGTTTCTCGGAACTGTGAACTTTTAGAAGAGTTGGAAATTGCAATTCTGAGATAATTTATCTGGAAACTACTTTTTCTGATGAACTGTTCATTTTGCCACTCGATTTTTGCAAATTAGGAGTCGGTGAACTGTTTTGACGGTTTCATTGAATCTATGATTCTGTATGATTTTTCTTTAATTTAATGATTGCACTGTGCAGGTGTTCATTTTTGAATTTACACGAAGCGAGACGGACAACTAAACAGCATATTTGTTCCAAAATCTTTAACTGATTCATGAAACTGTAATATTTTTGGAATATTTTGAAATTGCAATTAAACGTGCATACGTACGAATTCGTCTAGGAAACTACTTTTTCTGATGATCTGTTCATTGGGCCACTCAAATAAGAAATCAGGTGTGAATTAACTATTTTGACGGTTTCGTTTAACCTACAATCAATCCCCTCCCCTTAGATTTGTAGAAATTGCTGGGTGCGCTGTTGCGAAAGACTTCAGAATTTCCGAATTTTGAATTTTTGTGAAAAGCCAGTGAATTCAAATGATACACAGAAGTTGCAAAGCACTTCGGTTAACCTTGGAATAGTGAATGAGAAACATACAGTTTGTTCAGAAGTCAATCGAAAAGTGCATTTGTTCCGAAAATATTCACAGTTTCCTAAAACTGTGTTATTTTTGGAAAACAAAAATGTATTGTTTGGTGTTTATGAAGTTGATGTTCAATGAAAATATGTGCGCTGAGTTCTTTGAACAAGTTCGATGAGTTGAATAGTGAAATTCGGCTTTGTAGACCTTTTTTCACTGTTTCGTAAAACTGAGAAGTAAGGCAATTTTTGCTTAGCCATGTTGGCAATTCACCAATACGAGTTCGGAACAAGCTTAAGGTCACAAATTTCTCCATCAATACCTGTTGGATATTTCATAAAAAAAAAGAAGCTGAATTTTCAAATTTCGCTGTTCCAAATATTCCAGAAAGTTAATCGAACAAACGTTTCTCGTTTATATATGAGAAAAAGATATTTTCCAAAAAGAATGTTGTGAAAATTTTTCTTTTGTGAAGCTTTTTCAGTTTCAACTCTCTCTGAAAGTTCTCCACTTAGTAGACGAGCAACTGATTGACGAATTGTTGAACGAAATAAAGCAAGTAAAATCAAAAGTTCCGATGTACACCTGTTCACAAATTTCTTTACGGTTTCATGAAACTCATGAATTGCTAGGAGTCTGATGGATGCACTAGATGTTGTGCAACGAATTCCTTGAAAAACATTCTGTTTTTTAGATGGCGTGGTTCCATATGGAAATCCGTGAAATGGGAATTGGCAATGTGGATTTTCGTATTTGCAGTTGTACAATGTGTCTATCGATATTTAATGACAGAGGATCAGCAGAGGTGGGTGTAGAGACCTTTTATTACTATATGAGTTATTGACCTAGCTTTAACTCTATTCAGAAATCGTAAACTTTTGTTTTCAGATTTTTCGAATACGCAGCCATCCACTTGAATGTCCGCTTGATTCATATCCCACTCACCTTTATGCTCGGATTCTTCGTGACAATTGTGGTGGATAGATGGAGATCAGTTTTCACAAATATTGGATTTATAGAGAAGTAGGTCTTTAGGAGAAAACAATTTTGTCCGTTCCAGCTAGTTCAGATATATAGATTTTTCTCATCGTTAGTAATCTTCTGAGAATTCACATTTTCCATCAATAACGATATTATTCCAGTGTCGCTCTATCAGTCGGAACTCTAGTATCCGGTACAGACAACGCAGCAAAAGTGCTCCGCCGCACCATTATTCGCTATCTCGTCCTATCACAAGTCCTAGTGCTCCGTGACATTTCAATGCGAGTTCGAAGACGATTCCCAACAATGGAATCATTGGTATCGGGTGGATTTTTGTATAAGGATGAGCTGGAGAGAATGTACAAATGTGAGACAATGTATAATAAGTACTGGCTGCCAACTCATTGGGCCAATCAACTGGTTCACAAGGCAATGTTTGAAACGAAGAATGTGGATTCAGTGCAGAGTATGAATTCCGTTTTAATGGTGAGTCACTGTTCCTGGATAAAGAAGTGGTTGCTTGTGCATTTGTGGCAACGATGTGACATTGTTGAAACCGTAACTTCCTAAAGTTTAGCTTTAATCGAATTTGTATTTTAGAACATCAAAGAGTTCCGTCAATCAATGGAAATGTTGACAAAATATGACTGGGTACCAATTCCAATTGCTTATCCACAGGTTTGTTTACACAGGGACTACTCGAAGCATCAAAACTTTGAAAACAAAACTAGCAAAATACACATCATGAAACAGAGTTTTCTCGAATCCCAAATTTTTTTCAGGTCGTCTTTCTGGCAGTCCGTGTCTACTTCATCATCTGTCTCATCTCCCGACAGTACCTTCTATCAGCTCCACCTACTGAAGCACAATCAATTGTCCCAATCATGACTATCCTCCAGTTTGTGTTCTTTGTTGGCTGGATGAAGGTAATTTTCAGTTTCAACGAGTTGAGATAACCTAGAATATTCTGGTTGTCAAATGTTATCAAGTGAACGTACGACTTTATGACAAAAAAATTTCTTTAAAAGAGAACAAAATAATTG
Source organism: Caenorhabditis brenneri (assembly GCA_000143925.2). NCBI lineage: Eukaryota > Metazoa > Nematoda > Chromadorea > Rhabditida > Rhabditidae > Caenorhabditis > Caenorhabditis brenneri. The sequence goes on along the minus strand of GL379923.1, from coordinate 193,142 downwards.
ATTCCAGGTCGCCGAAGCCTTGCTCAACCCCCTCGGAGAAGATGACGATGATTTCGAGTGTAATTGGTTAATCGATAGGAATATGTCGACTGGAATCGAAATAGTTGACACGTGTCACGACTCGTGTCCTCCATTGAAATTGGAGGAGCCAGATGATGAGAAGGGAATGATGTATTGGTGCCAGTTAGTTTTTTCTCCTTTTTTGAAAGAAGAAAGTCGAGTTATCAACGTTCGAAATAAAAATGATTTTTGGCAGCATATCACAACAGAAAATTATTATTCCAGTCCCGCCAAAAACTCCCAAGCACCTCCAACTGCCGTTGCTATTTCCCAGCATAAGAATCCATTCTCGAAGATCATCAACATGGTTCATCCATCTCCACCATCTTCAGTTTCATCCTCCCCGCCATCTTATAGACTTGAAATCCCGAAATAACTGAAGTTTTACTGTACATTTTTTTGTAAATATCTGTTTGTAAAGGTTTTTGTCTTCGGAAGCTTTTGAAGAGAAACGTGTTCATCAAAAGATTTTTTACTGTTTCAGGCTATTGACAAAAAAGAACATAAATAATCAGTAATACTTTAATAATAATACTTTGAAAAATTCCGAATTTGTTTTTTTTTTCAATCATCAACTGAAAATATTTCATAAACAGAAAGTCGGTATGTAGATTGCTCACAGAATCACCATTTCACTTTTGCATAATTTTTCACAGTTTCATGAAACTGATAAATCTGTGTTCAGTAAATTCCAATGATTCGTTAAATTCTTCTATTACCACCTTGCTCACTTACTCCGTTCCCATTCCTTCAGCTCTCCTTCTTTCCCAATTTAGCCATTGATCCCTCCTCGTCACCACCCTCACTTCTTTCCTTCAATCCTTTCGGTGTGGTTTCTCCATTCACATGCATTTGAGCATGTCAACAAACCAGAAAATAGGAGAAATGAGACATTGCACTATTTTCCTCAGTGTGTTTGTTATTGAGGGATATTGAATGAGGGAACGAAGAAAGATTGGATTTCGGAAGAAGAAAACAGTCTGGAGATAATTAAAACTGGAGAAATTAGTCAATAGGACTAACCACTCGAATAATTACAAAATTTTAGAAACAGTTCTCATAAAATATGTGAAACAGCAAAAAAGAAGCTTTACTGTTTCTGACAACTGATTAGGTATGGTATCATCAACTTTGGTTATTACATACGCAACAGTTGTCAAGTCCTGCGCCAGATAAACTACAATAGCTTGCGAACAGAAATTTTAGAAACAAAAAGGTGTGGAATAATGAATGCTCACTACTGTAAATCCTGTGATTGATGTCTCCGCTGAACGTCTCCTGGTCAACTAGAAAAATTACCCTAACACGTTTTCGAAATTTGGTCAACAAAACACTTTTAATAACTTTTCATGTTTTTTTCTGTTCTTATTGAAATTAGGCAGAAGCGAGATGTTTCGACGGTTTCATTAAATCTACAACTTGTTGAGATTTGTAACTTCAATCGTTGAGACTAGCGTTCTTTAAATTTTTCAAATGCCCCTGCTATTAAAGTTTGAAAACTTTCAACAAATCTGACGGTACTTTATTGGCGTTTTACAAACAAACTCGAAAAAAATTGACAATGAGCAAAATGATTGAAAAGAAATTTTTATACAAGAATATTCACAGTTTCTTGAGACTGTAAACTTTTAGAAGATTTAGAAATTGCTATTCTGGAATAATTTATATCCGGAAACCACTTTTTCCGATGACCTGTTACTCAAGTTGGAAATTAGGAGTAGTTGGACTATTTTAACGGTTTCAAGGAATCTATGTTGCTCCAACGGTGTTTAATAGTTTAATGGACTATACTGTGAATGTTGTCATTTTTAAAATTGAATAGCTGCAAAACGACTGAAAATTCAAATGATCAACAAAAGTTACAGTGAGATTTGGTTCTTTGCCGTCAAACTTAAGAAGATGAATCCTAGAGAGAATTGGAAAGTATAATTGTTCCAAAATCTTTAACTGATTCATGAAACTGTAATATTTTCGGAAGACATGCATCGCATTAGTCCCGGAGATTACTTTTCCTTTTTCTACTTGTTCATTCTGCCTCACGAATTGAATGGGAAATAATTTTTTCAGAACTTCTGAAACTAGAATAGTAATCATAAGTAGAGTTAGGGAGCACTTTTCTCGTGCTTTTGCATCAAACTGAAGAACAATAATAGAGTTGTATGCAGCGGAAAATCAAAAAGTGCATTAGTTCCAAAAATGTTCACAGTTTTCTAAAAATGTATTATTTTTGGTATATGAAAATGAATTGTTACATAGCATTTTCGTTCAAAAAATAATGATAACGAACGTGAGCTAGGTTCTTTGAACAAATTCGATGAGTTGAATAGCGAAAATCAGCACTGTAGACCTATTTTCACTGTTTCGTGAAACTGAGAAGTAAGGCAATCATTGCTTAGCCATGTTGGCAATTCACCAGCTTGAGTTTGAAACTAGTCACAATATTCTTCTATGATAACTGCTGGATATATCCCAAAATAAAAAACTCAATTCTCAATTTTCGCTGTTTCAAGGATTCCAGAAAGTTAATCGAACAAAAGTTTCTCGTTTATATGTAAGAAAAAAAACATTTTCCAAAAATAATATTGTAAAAATTTTTCTTTTGTGCAGCTTTTGCAGTTTCAACTCTCCCTGAAAGTTTCCATTTTAGTAGACGAACAACTCATTGACAAATTGTTGAACGAAATAAAGCAAGTAAAATCAAAAGTTCCGATGTACACTCTACAAAAATATTCACGGTTTCATGAAACTCATGAATTGCTAGGAGTCTGATGGATGTACTAGATGTTGTGCAATGATATCCTTGAAAAACATTCTGTTTTATAGATGGCGCGGTTCCATATGGAAATCCGTGAAATGGGAATTGGCAATGTGGATTTTCGTATTTGCAGTTGTACAATGTGTCTATCGATATCTAATGACAGAGGATCAGCAGAGGTTGGTGTGCAGAGACCATTTTATTACTTTATGAGTAATTGACCTAGCTTCAACTCTGTTCAGAAACCGTAAACTTTGTTTTCCAGATTTTTCGAATACGCAGCTGTCCACCTGAATGTCCGCTTAATTCACATTCCACTCACCTTCATGCTCGGATTCTTTGTGACAATTGTGGTGGATAGATGGAGATCAGTTTTTACGAATATTGGATTTATAGAGAAGTGAGTCTAATCGGAAAGATATATCTTGTCCGTTTCAGCTAGTTCAGATATATAGATTTTTCTGATTTTTAGTATTCACACGAAATCATCCGTACCAATGATAATATTCCAGTGTCGCCTTATCAGTCGGAACCCTAGTCTCCGGTACTGACAATGCTGCAAAAGTGCTCCGCCGCACCATTATCCGGTATCTCGTCCTATCCCAAGTCCTGGTGCTACGTGACATCTCAATGCGGGTTCGAAGAAGATTCCCAACCATGGAATCACTGGTATCTGGTGGATTCTTGTATAAAGATGAGTTGGAGAGAATGTACAAATGCGAGACAATGTATAATAAGTACTGGCTGCCAACTCATTGGGCAAATCAACTGGTACACAAGGCAATGTTCGAGACGAAGAATGTGGATTCTGTGCAGAGTATGAATTCTGTTTTGATGGTAAGTCATCGTTGTTGGGAACGTTAGTGACTACAAAAAACTTGAAGGGATAATCTGACATTGTTGGAACAGTAATTTTGTATTCCAGAACATCAAAGAATTTCGTCAATCTATGGAAATGCTCACCAAATACGACTGGGTACCAATTCCAATTGCTTATCCTCAGGTTTGTTGTTAAGGAAATTACGATACCATCAAAACTTTTAAAACGACAACTGCAAAATTGAATACATGAAACTGAGTTTTTAGGTTGTTTTCCTGGCTGTCCGTGTCTACTTCATAATCTGTCTCATCTCTCGTCAGTATCTCCTATCAGCTCCACCTACAGAAGCACAATCAATTGTTCCAATCATGACAATCCTTCAGTTTGTGTTCTTTGTTGGATGGATGAAGGTAATTTTCAGTTTCAACGAGTTGGGATAACCTAGAATACATAAGTTGTCAAGTGGAATCTAGTAAATCATCAACTTTTATGAAAAAAATTTTCTTTAAAAAGCACAAAAAAATACTTCCAGGTCGCCGAAGCCTTGCTCAACCCTCTCGGAGAAGATGACGATGATTTCGAGTGTAATTGGCTAATCGATAGGAATATGTCGACTGGAATCGAAATAGTTGACACGTGTCATGACTCTTGTCCTCCGTTGAAACTAGAGGAGCCAGATGATGAGAAGGGAATGATGTATTGGTGCCAGTTAGTTTTATTATTTTTTGCGAAAAATCAGCACCCAGGAATCAGCTCTTTTTGAATAGAACAATTTTGTCAGTATATGAAAACAGAAAATGTTTATTCCAGCCCAGCCAAAAATTCCCAAGCACCTCCAACCGCCGTTGCTATTTCCCAGCATAAGAATCCGTTCTCGAAGATTATCAACATGGTTCATCCATCTCCACCGTCTTCAGATTCATCCTCACCGCCATCTTATAGACTTGAGGTTCCAAAATAAGGAAGAATTACTGTACATTTTTTGTAAATATCTGTTTTTAAAGATTTTTGGCTTTGAAAGCTTTTAGAAAGAAACGTGTTTTTTTTGAACAGAGTTTTTTTTTACTGTTTCAGGTGATTGAGAAATGAAGAACAAACATGATCAGTTCGCTATCCAAGCTGTTGGTTTGAGTAAAAAGCAATACGACTATGAAAATGTCCGTATTTGTATTTTTCAATCATCAGTTGAAAATATTTCCTGATCAAAAAATAAATCATTGACTGAAATAAACTGAATCACTATCTCGCTACAGCATAATTTTTCACAGTTTCACGAAACTGATAAATCTGTTTTCAGTAAACTCCCATGATTCAAATGCATTTTTTTCATGACAGCCTTTCTCACTTACTCCGTTCCCATTCCTTCAGCTCACAAATTAGCCATTGATCCCTTGTCTCTTTTCCCGTCACCACCCTCACTTTTTCCTTTTCAAGCCATAGGTGTGGTTTTGTTATTCACATGCATTTGAGCATGTCAACAAACCAGAAAAAAGGAGATATGAGACATTGCACTATTTTTCTCAGTGTGTTTGTTATTGAGGGAAAATGAATGAGGGAACGAAAAAAGATTGAATTTCAGAATAGAAAAAAAGTGTCTGGAGATAATCAAAACTGAAAAAGTGAGTCATCCCTTGAAAAAAATAACGAAGACGAATTGTTTCAAATTTTTAAACAGTTTTCATAAAATATGTGAAAAAGCAAAAAGAAAATTCACTGTTTCTGACAACTGATTAGAAACGGTATTATCAACTTTGATTATTGTATTCATGAAAATACGAACCGTTGTAAAAAAAATAGTTGTCAAGTCATGAGTCCGATAAACTGCAGTAGATTGCTGACAGAACCAATATTCTAGAAACAAGAAGGTGTGAAATAGTGTGTTAGATGCTTCCGCTGAATGTTCAGAGTGATTCTCCAGGTCAACTAAAAAAATATCCCAAACACAATTTCAAATTTTTGTCAATGAAAAACTTTTTAGTAACATCGAAGACAATTAAGAAATACTGATTTGAAAATTAAATTCAATTGAAAGTGGGAAAGTGGATCTCTTGTTGAAATACGTTCGAAGACTGGATTTCTACTTTTCGAAACAATTATTGTAAAACATGTGAAAAAGTAATAAAAAAATCACTATTTCCTACAACTGATTAGACATGATATGATCAACTTTGATTAATGTGTAGACACTCTACGTCGGGATGAATATATTTAAATTGTCTTTGAAGTTTTCTAGATTCGTTCACGTTATAAATGCTTTCTAATACAGTCTGAACATTTCATCAATCAGGAGTCTTTTAGATAACTCAAAAGAAAAGCGTGGTTTGTTGTTCTGATTATTCAGTACTGTTTGGGCTTCTATCACAAGAACCACTGAATTCGAATTTAATTTGAAAAAAAAAAGAGAAGAATTGGATTTCCAGCTTTAATACCAGTAATATTTGAAGCGACTTTTTTATAAAATATGTGAAGCAGTAAAAAAATCACTGTTCCTGACAATTGATTAGACATGGTATGATCAACTTTGAGTAATTTAAATTCAATAAGTGGGGCCTCTTTAACAATTCCAAAGATAACCGTCATATGTTGTTCTGAACATTCAGTACTGTTTGAGTTTCTGTCACAAGAACCACTGGATACGAATTCAATTTGAAAGAAAATGAAGAGTTGAATCTCCTATTCACATAGTCGGAATGTCAGTAATATTTTGAAACGACTTTTTATAAAATATATGAAACAGTGAAAAAATCACTGTTTCTGACACCTGATTAGGAATGACTTGATTATTTTGATTGTTCTTACAATTTTTAAATTTTTAAAATTTGGTGAAGACAAGTGTTTCCGATTTTCCTGGATTCTCTTTTCTACGCTTTCCTCAACAAAACCGAAACATCTGCCTCCACTCACATTTCACAATTTCATTTTAAAAAGGATTCCGAAAAGGAGAGCTTTGACCTAAATGTCCCTTCCTCATCCACTTAATGAAGCCAATACTGCAGAGGGACACCATCATCCATCTGCTCCTCCAATGATTCCAAATGCATTTGGGATCCCCTCCTCTTGGACGTCGTCCCCTTTTTCCGCTTCTTCTACTTCAGCTTCAATATCGATTCTAGGGGACGAGAAGCTCAACTGCCCAGAGAGCACAAAAAGAGAGGAGACGGAGAGTCTTGTGCACGTCTTCTGGATTCCTGCGTCTCTTTGTCTCTTTCTATTCTCTCCTTTCTCTTTTTGGTCATCCCGTATTCTATTCTCTTCTTCTTTTTGGCTCTCCCATCCCCTATCCGCTTGGAGATAATTAAAATTGGCTCCGAAGTGGAATGTGGATGAGCAAAAAGTGGAGCTTTTATACTTAAGCCTCCAAGATAACCTGTACTATTAACTTCTAAGCCCCCCGGATTTTGTGCAAGATTATCAAAAAAATAATGCAGTTTTGGTAAGTTTTTTATTTTGGTCGAAGTCGCACAACGGAACGTCTAATAAAATTTCATCAGTTATCGCTGATTTCTAGACTTGTTGAAACTGGAAACATGTGCAGCTTGCAGAAAAAAGTTTATTCCTTAACTGAAAACCAAGTACGTCTAAAAAATGAACGGGCAATTCCACTCTGAACTTTTTTGTTGAATCTGAAACTGAAAAAAATATTTCGGTTTCTCAAAGATGTGAACTTGTAAGAGTTTGTTGCTCTTCTAATAACGACGTCACATCACTCAAACAAATTTATTTTACAAAAAATTCTCAAGAGTTTACCACTTGATTAGTGCTACTTTTCAGTAAAGACGGATAATTTCCTCTGCACACTTACATATTTTTCTGTTTCACAAAGTACATTTGTACTTTTTATTAGCTAGGGAATTCAATATGAGAAACGACAGATTTATAAAAAAATTGTTACGCCGCCAGAAAAATTATACTTTGATTTCCGGTACAAAAATATACGGGCCACATGAAACAGTAGGTCCTTTCAGTTTTTGATGGAATCCATTTTTGAAAAAAAATCTAGTTTTGAAAATTATACATTTTCTGAAATTTTTCTTTGATTCAATATAGATTGTGAAAGAATTGAAATTCAAGAATCGTTTATAAAATCATGAAACCAAAAGCCAAAATGTCTGAGGAAAATGAATTGTAAGAAAATTACTTTCCTCAATTTTTTTATGAATCTGTAACTGAAATATTTCTAAAATTCAAACCAATAATCGCAGAGCTACGTCGATTTCCAAGACATCCTAATTCCTTAAAATCCCAATTCATCCGTCTTCTGACCTTAAACTTCTTGTCTACATAAAAACCCGTTTCCAATTTTTTATTGAATTTTTTCTCTATGCTCAATTTTAATGCATAGCTTCCAGAAAAAAAAACTCATTTCTAAACTGGAAGCCAAATTACTCCATAAAGTAAACAGGCGATTCCACCCGGATGTTTTCTGTTAAATCTGAAACTGAAAAATAAATATTTCGGTTCCTCAAAGATGTCAACTTTTCACACCACTCAGAAAAAAAAAACATAATTTTCAAAAAATTCTCAAGAGTTTCCCACTTAATTAGTGCTACTTTTGAGTGAAGATTATTTTCTCTGCAGGCTTGTTTTTCTGTTTCACAAAGTGCAGTTGTACTTTATATTAGCTAGGGAATTCAATGGATAATTAAACTTTGGTCTCCGGTACAAACATATATGGGTCACATGAAACAGGAGGTCCTTTCAATTTTCAATGAAATCCTTTTTTGAAAAAATTCAGTTTTAGAAAATTCTATTTTTTCTGAAGTTTTTTTTTTGATTCAATAGATTGGTGTAAATGTTTTCTATTCGAAATTTGAAAACCATACAAAATCAGGACACCATTTAAAGTCTCCTCCTGACTCAATGTAGGGAAAATATTTTTCTTGATTTTTTTTGAATCTGAAACTGTGATATTTATCGAATTTTAACCCCATAATCACAAAACCACGTCAATTTCCAAGAAATCCAAATCTTCAAATCCTAATCCATCCATTTTCTGACCTTAAGCTTCTTGTCTACAAAAAAACCACGATTCCCAATTTTTGATTAAATTTGAATTCCCTTTTCAATCCACTCCCCCATTTCAAAATGTCATATATCCTCCTTTTTCCCTATTTTCCATTTATTCGTCTCAATAACAAGACAGGAAAAATAGTGCGATTTCTCTGTCACATTTCTCCTTTTTTCTGGTTTGTTGACATGCTCAAATGCATGTGAATGAAGAAACCACACCCTAAGAAGAAGTGAGGGTGGTGACAGGAAGGGATCAATGGTTAATTTAGGGAGAAAAGGAAAGCGAAGGGTGGGAATATTTGGGAGGCTCTAATAGAAGGGCAACTGAAAAAATAGTGAGACTGGGGAAGTTGTGGAGCCTAGTGAAAACATTCTGAACTTTTAAAACAACAAAATGAAATAGAGAATGAATTTTGTGAAAAATTCATGTTCCACTCATTTTTCATCAGTTCTATTAACCACATTCGCATAATTCACCTTTTTTGCAGGTCCCATATCATATTCCTCTTCCTCCTCATCCAATTATCATGTTCACAACAGACCTGCACAGACGAAGATTACGAGTTCACCTACACGAATTGTGATGAGAATGGAGAGCGGTGGAGGGTGGCGGTGCCCAAGAATCAGCAGAAGTGCTTGAATTTACCACCTCCGAGAAAGGGGTTGAATTGTTGTGAGTTGGGTAGAAAAAATGTAGGTTCAACGACCCTTCCAGCAAAGAAAAAATTAGTGCTGAAATAAGTTGGGATGGTAAAACAGTGATAAATTTCAATATAATTTGGTTGGCTTTGAAATTTTCAAAACGTGGTCAACTAAAAAAAATTTCACCAATATAATTTGAACATTTTAATAGTTGATAACGTTTTTATAGCTCTAAAGACAATCGAGATATGTAACTGGATAGAGAACTTACGGTAGCAATCTTTTGGGCGTAGTGAATGAAGTAAGTGAAAATATAGCCTCGAGGAATCATTTTCAAAAACAAAAACAAATAAAAATCGTGGTCATGAATCTGTGAAATAATTTTTCTCCTTATAGCCTTCTCCTGTGAACCTGGACACTATCTTGACCTGGACAGTCAACACTGTCGTCCATGCAACCCCGGATTCTTCAGTCTGGGTGGTGGAATCCGATACGAGGAGTTTGTGACCCTTCCCAGTGGATTTTCCATAGATAATATGGATTCGAATCCAGACTCACAGTATTCAAATCAACAGATTGTGGCGTGTCCGAAAGAGTGAGTATTCGGAAATCAGGGTTAGGTTTGAAAAATCCGTAATGATCGCAAGTATTGTTTGAAACGCTTTCTTCGTCAAAGTGTGAATGGATGAATGCGTATTCGAATAATACATCGTTGAAACTGGAAATATGGTTTTTTTATTAGTAGATGTTATCGGTTTCCAGTGTTTGAAAAAATTTTCCGGATTCAATAATACGCTTTTGAGACTGAAAATATTTTTTCTTGATTTCATTTCTATTTTCTGTATTTAGAGCCGGTTGGGTTGTGAAGGATGGAGAACTGATTTACATTCCAACACCGTGCGTATCCAGACTATCGTTTTCGGCGAACCTTGTGCGACCTGGATCTGTGGAGTTTACCTATAGGTGAGACAGAAAGTTTTTTCGCTCAAAAATATTTTAATGTTTCGATATGTTGTCAAAACTTTCTGACCAACTTCAAGTTTTCAATGGGAAGTACACAGTCGATTCCAGTTATAATGTTTTTCAGAATGCCCCGCAACAACCGAGCACTCTCCATGCAAGTTGACATCCGTAACGAGCAGTGTCAATCCTACAACGACGTTGCCAAGTCAATGTTTCTGAAGTACACCAAAAAAGAAAAAGACGAAGAAGAACGCAATGGTGACTGGAGAAAACGGAGGATAGAACTGAAGTCAGGACCAAATGTGATTTCTTGGATCATTCAGAATAATCTTGGATACCAAGCTTCCAATCAGCCGATTCACATCGATCGGATAGACGTCTTGGGGTTAGCCTTCACCAGGCAATGTACCGCCTGTCCTCCCGGCACAAGTTCCCCAGGAGGTGGTGCTGAATGCATTCCATGCTCCCCTGGATATTTCTCTTCCAAAGGATCATCCCAATGCGGGAGATGCCCTGAATCTCAATATTCCGGGTTCAAATCAGAAAAGTGTATTGACAGACCTCCATGCCGGGTGTCTGACTACTATCCTGTCCGAGAGCCATGTACTAATGGATCCAGTAGAGCAGTTTATAAGAAAGTGTTGCCTTCAATCTGTCGGGATGACTTGCCCTCAGCTACGAAGTTACCACCACCAACTCCATGGAAACCGTGTCCAAAGTGTAATCCTGGAATGGAGAAGAACAAGATGGGAGTGTGCGAATTCTGTAAAAAGGATTATTTTTCCGATGGGAATTGTGAGTTTTTACTGTTTTAAGTGCTGGGTATAGAGGGACAGGTTACAGCAAGTTATTGATTTATCCACAAACATTGCTGGGAATGATTCTCCACGGAAACCATTTCTCCTGCTTAAAATATCACCTGTTTCATATCCATTTCTTCCAAAGTTTCCTAATTTCTCAATAATATTTCCATGCCTGAATTTGGTTATCACCTCATTTACTCAAATTCCAGCTTGCTCCCGCTGCCCAGTCGACACAGTTCCAAACTACGGCCTACAGTACCTCAACTGGGAGGTGATGCCACCGAAGCTGAGCACCAGATGCGAGTATATTTCTGAAGGTATGCAATGCCCATTAATACATTATTTACTTAAGCTTACTCACCAGTGATACTTCATACTTGAAACACGAAAATTTTCAGACGTGGCAACGACTTGCAACATTGGTGACTCCTGGATTCCATCTGGAGACTCTCTCATTTCTGCTCCGTCCCTGGAGCTGGGAATTGCCTTCGAGCTGATACTATCGATTGATGAAGGATTCTGGAATCCCCTAGCTCCGAAACCATCAAAAACTATGAAGGTGCCAGTAGCCCAGGTCACAATTGTCTTCGAAACTTCCTGTGCTGATGAGTCATGTGCCCTGTATTTCATAGAGGATATGTCAGCTGGAGTGAAGGACGGACGGGAATCCTTTTATCATTTCTTGGCAGCTTTCAATGGAACAAACACAAAACGGGTCTGGAGTCATACTGTTACCAAAAACACCCCTGCTAGATTTATGGTGGCATTCCTCCGATCTGGAGTCTCATCTGGAGAAGATCGAATCTCAGATGAAGCCAGAATCTATGCTATTAATGTGACAAATGTGGGGCATCGTGGTGGCCAAGGTGGTGGTGCATCCCAGTGTCTCACCTGTCCACATACCACAGGAGGAGAGACATGTGTTCCTTGCCCTGCTGGAAATTATATGCACGAAGTGACGAAGCTCTGTGTTTCTTGTCCGATTAACACTATTGTAAACGCGAGTTCCAGTAGAGTTGGGGTGGAGAGTTGTGTCCCATGTGGAATGGGTTTGACGTCTAAGGATGGTGTGAGTTGTACAGCAATGGGGAAGGTTCAACTGGCTCCTGGTGATGGAAAATCAAAGAATGAGTCTGGATTCACTTATGATTTTTCGCCGTTTGTGGGGAGGTGAGCACTTTTTTTTAAAATCAGTTTGAAAGATGTCTCGGTTAATTTCGACCACATCAATTTTGAATCAAATTCACAATCTCTAATCCATCTTCGACACCTTTTTGAAACATCAAAACAATTTCTTAAACCTCATTTTGTTTCCAGATCCTGGAACGTCTCCGGAGTCCGTGTATTCTCCCGGGAAGGTGCCGCTTATTATCACTTCTTCTCTATTACTCTCTTCCCTCCAAATATCAAGTGTCAGGAACAATTCGATAACTTCGATCTGATTGGAATTATGGATAACAATAAAGAAACTGTAGAAGGTCTGGCATGTCGAGTGACAGCACTACCTACTCCAAGCTCCAATAAATCCAAAAATGCATTTGTGACACCTTTACTAATGGCGAGTCGTTTGGATTCAATATCTTTGGAAAGTAAACACGCGAATTGGAGTTTGACGGATGAGGTTTTGGAGTATGGTGAGTTTTTAAATCTTCTGTTTCACTACCCCGTGTAATCTAGTCAAATATTGCTATGCGCAATAGAGTTGCTTTCTAGACTCCCACGACAACACCTCCCGCCCTCTGGACGTCTTCTTCTGGTTCGACGCAGTCCCCACTTCCTCCCCAGCCTGTCCAAATGGCAACCAACTTGTAGTGGTTGCCAGATGTCTTCCAACCAAAAAACAAATGGAAATGCGTCTTCCACATAGTTGCCCAGATGGAACATGTGATGGATGTCTATTTGTGGTTATTATGGAGACTGCACAGGCGTGTCCAGTTTGTGAATCGAATGATTATGAGACGATCAATGGAGAGTGTAAAGATGGAAAACAGACAATTCATAGTATTCCAAAGAAGTGAGTATGGACAGAAACCTTAGACCAAGATTGTACTAGCCTTTGTTCTAGAATCCATAAGATGATAACATAGTGAAACAGAAATTGATTTAGGGGTACATTGTGTATCAGAAACTGAGTTGGTTGATTTGAAAAAAATTCAGAATTACATGAATCAGGATAAGAATTTCTAAGCTCCTTCGTTTGTTCTTCATGACTGATTTTCCGCACAAAATCTGAAAATAAGGTCTATGAGTAGTCTTATACGCTGCCAGGTGCTCATCAAGAATAGTCCTAATAGGGGTAACACTAGCAAAATGAAATGAAAAAATGAGGAATTTTAGAAATGGTTGGAAAATGAATATGATATCAATTGTAAAGTTACTGAAAGAGTAAAATTAGATAAAACTTCGAATGTCGTAGAGACTCCAAGTGACAGTAGCCAATGATATCTAAAGCTGAAACCTCACAGAAACAGTAAAAGGAGCTTCCAACATTATTTTATATAGAGAGAAACTGATTGAGTCTGAATAAGGCAAAAAAAAAACTGAGGATCTGTTACTATTTTATTTATGTATGCTATTCAGCGGAATTATGTGACCCTGCAAACAAAATAAGAACTATGTGAAACAGTAGAAATTCAGTAAGTTACTGGAATTTAGTGAAAAACCCTCCAACAATAAAACCGGTGCTGCCCCGTAAAAAATTCTCCTTAATAATAACCAGCCATCTAGCATCCCCCAGTAGTTTAACTAATATTAATTTGCTCAGGAGGTGATTGTTTCTAAACTGGCCAATTCTAATGCGGATGTAGTCAAAATACTAGCTGGACAATGAAAATCAAAAAAAATTGAGAAGTTGCTGAAATAGTAAAAGTGAAAAAAAATACACAACCCAGCGCCCCTATAAATGATCGCAAAACATAAAACCTCACTGAAACATTTTTTTTTAACTCAACACTTCCAGACATTGCGTGATCACTGGTGCCGCTTCCCAAACAAAAGAAGTCCCTTGTAGTGCTTTCACTGCATTCCAAAAAGCTATTCTCACAATTCTGGTGCTCTCCATGATATTCCTTTCCATCGGATTCATTTGTATTTGTCGAAGGAATCGAAGACTAGAGTACAAGTACACCAGACTAATCGAGTCACACACAGGAGAGCTACCATCTGTGGAGACGTGTGGACTCTCTGAGGATGAGGATGACGATGAGGTGAGTTAGATGTATTTTGAAAAATAATTAAGGTTTCATCGATAATTTAATTTGTAAAAAAAAATTCAAATGGGACAATACAGAGACATAAATCAGGATAATATGTTCAGTGTTCGAAAAAAAACCTAGGTTTCACAAATTCGATAATTTTGGAAATTTCTGGAAAAGTAGATGAATAGAATTCAATACATTCCAGCTCACTGACCGTGTAATCTTCTCAAAAGGTCGTCGTTCCACCCCTAACAATTCCCGAACCACAGCACGAGATCATCGTGAAAACGACAATGCTGCATTTATCTCTTTGGACAGTGAGGATTAATACCGGTTTTTAAGATTTCCAGTTTTTTGTGATTGTTTTATATCGATCTCTCCCGTATTCCGATTTTCTTTTTTGTAAATTTGGGTTCTGTTGCAAATTCGCTAGAAGTTGCCAAATTTTTCAACTTGACTTGTTTGGACTTTTTAATTTTTACAAATGAATATTTCTACTCAACCTGCTCCTTAATGATTTTCTGAAAGTGATACTAATCTAAACAATCAGATTATCAATTGATAACACAAAACTGAAACTGTTTTCAAAATTCCAGTTTCTTTAACTATTCTTTCTTTCGATTTCTAGTCCATCGATGATCTGGACGTCGTTCTTCTTTTCAAAAAGAAAATCAAGATTTTATTACATCAAAATTATTCATTTTCAATAATACAATCTCATTCAGAATGTGTTAAAAGGGCAAGAAAGGAGTATCCATTTTCTCAAAAGCTTAAAAAATTATTCAAAAACCAAAAAATTAATTAGCTGGGCACTCTGGTCCACGTTCTCCCTCCTTGCACTTGCAATCACTATCCTTCATTCTTCTCTCAGTGATGTCACGTCCTTCTGGAGTCTTTCCGATGACACACAGGCATCCCTTTGGTCTTGGGAAGCATCCCTCCTTGAGTCCCTTGAACTTGTTCTTGAGCTCATCGACGACGGCGGCGTAGTTGGCTTGGGCGCGCTCTCTGGAATGATATAATGATGAGCTCAGTGAAAGATTCTGGCTCTGAATGGTCTTACCTCACTGGATCTCTAACATCATAGTTTGGCTGAGCTTGCTTGACCTCCTTAACATTGGCTCTGGCGATGTTGGCTGGTTGACGTTGAACGGTTGCTCCAACATCTCTCTTCACACGAGCAACCTTGCATTGCTCTGGGTTATTGTAGGCAGTCACCACCTCGTTTCCATTGGCATCTTTCTCATTACACTTGCATCCTCCAGATGGTTTTGGGAAGCAGTTCTCCTTGAAAGCTCCGAACTTCTCCTTAATTTCCTCATTGACCTCCTTCTTGTGCTCAGCGGTCACTGACTCCACAGACTTCTTACAGTCAGCGTCGGCGGTGTACTCGGCTACCTCTTCACCGTGTCCGAGGTCAACGTTGCACTTGCATCCACCGGATGGTTTTGGGAAGCAGTTGTCTTTGAAATCTCCGTATTTCTGCTTGATTTCTTCGTTGAGAGCCTTCTTGTTCTCGGCGGTGGCCATCTCAACGGATTTCTTGCATTGGTCGACACTGTCGTATTCGCGAATCACAACCTCATCGTTTCCTTCCTTTACATCGCAAGAGCATCCTCCGGATGGGATGATTTTGCAGTTGTCACGAAGGACAAGGGTTGGACCAGATGCATCACGACGGACGGCGGCCTGAAATACAAGGTGTTCTAAATATGTAAATAATAAACACATATATGGGTTTTTCAATAGAGATTATCGGGAACAGAAATTATTGTTGCATGTTTCACATTCTTCTGAATAATAAGCCATGTATCGCCTTACTCAATTAGCGACTGGATGATGTTTCTCAGTTATTGAAGTGTCAAGAACTCCCTAATTGATAAAATAAGAAGTGTCAAGAACTCCCTAATTGATAAAATAAATTCTGGTCAACTTATGTCAAATATTTGAAACTGAATTAAAAGAGCTCTTCAAGATGTGTGGCTCTAGGTCTAGTAATCATTTGGACTAAACTTTACTGTTTCCGAATGTTAGTGAAAGAGTTTGTTTTGTTTTTTGAGCGCTTTTGATGCAAATAATAATAATTTTCACAGTTAACAATAATCAGAAGTTAAAAAAAATCACAAAAGATCGTACTGATTCATTTTCTGTTTCGAAACATTTTGAAAATTAATGAGTTCTCAAACACAAATCAATAGCGGTCTCGTTTTACCCCATTTTTATACAAGTTCTTCTAAATGTCCGCCTAAATTCAGTAAGGAATTCATTTTGAATTTGTCTACCAACAAGTTAATTACACTTTTCCAGTACCTAATTGATCACTTTCTCTTTGCTTCATTCCTAATTTACCTACTTTCCTCTTCCTATTTACCTACCCTAAAATACCCAAAAGCACACACTATCTTCCATAATCCGTTCCCCAAACTAACTTCCGCTCTTCCCCATCATTTTCTTTCTTCTTCCCGTTCTTTTTTGATCAGTAGATCAAGAAAATGAGAAAAACACCAACAACTGTTTTCTATCTCTCTCTTCATTTTTTCGATCACTTCGAAAAGACAAAAATTGAAGAGTGTGTGTGTTACACTGACATAATTTATGGGGCCCCCATTTCTTATCGCCTCATTGGATTTTCTTCATCAAGAAAGAAATTTCGAGAATTGAAATACAACTCGGCCTTTAAAAAACTATAGGGGACTACGTGAGAGAATGAGATTAATTCGCCGAGAGAGCAATCCTGATTTGGGAACATTTTCTAATGAAAGTATTGAAACAATGAATTTTTTTTCTTAATTTTCTGTTTTGAAGAAGTGTTATCAAATCTTCAATATTATAGACTAGATTAATTATTCGTAACAGCCAAATTTAGAATGGATACTATTATCAAGCCTTCACAAGAGTACTTGGTAACATTGGCGCCTGTATTGCTAAATTTGAATGAAGTTCTGAATGAATTTGAAAAATTCGTGCTGAACCACTGAAAACAAAATCTCAAATAACTTCTGAATTCAGAAATACGATTATTTCATTTTTACGATTTCATCGCAAAAGCATGTTTATTGGAGCACGATGTAGTATATAAACGTTCCGAAACAGTATACTTATCTTCGCAAATTCTCTTTCTAATAGCACATTTTATATTGAAATTTCAGGACCAATTGAACTTTAATTAGTCTTATACAGCTCAGAAATTTCAGTTTCCATGCTTCATAACATTGCACCAAAACCGCGATTCTACTAACCAAGTCTCATTTCAATTGGAACCAATTTTTGTTGATTTTGAAACAGAACATTTTCAAAAATCTCTCAACAAATTGGGGAGAATCATCACAATTATTGTGTGTTTCAAACTAGTGTTATTGGATAATAGAGAAAAATTCTGTAATTGATGAGGTCTTTGCAAGGAATTTTCGAAATTTCAGAAAAATCAACTGCCAAGCTAACAGCATTTGACAAAATTATCAGTGTTTCGAACAAATATTGAAGGAATCAATTTTTTAATTTTTTTTGATCAGAATTCCAAGTGGTAAGCGTCCCATAACAGTTCCCCTAACAAAAAACAAGCCAAAAAAGAAAAACTAACCTGTGAAAGGGCAAGAATCGCCGCAAGAATCAAAAAAGAACACCTCATTCTGTTGTGTCTATTGTCAAGAAACGAGAGTCGTTTGTGTTGACAAGAGTGAAGAGCGACAGCCGCCAGTCGCCTTGGTTTTATACACTTTTCTCTTTCCTTTCCGTTTTTTTCTTTCTTCTCTGTCACTTCGTATTCTTCTCGATGTTTAGAGAGATATGGGCGGAGCCTGAAGACAAAAGTTTGTTATTTTGATATCTGGAGGTCGGAGGGAAGTGAAGGTCCTGGCTGAGTTTATTATGAAATTCGAGAAGGGGGAAAGCACCTGATTGGGGGGAGGTGGTTATGCGTCACTTTACAGTGATGAGTCATTACGGAAGGGGAAAATAAACAATAATGTATCTGTTATCAAGTAGAGGTCAAGTTTTGTCCGAAGGATACACTTTGAGAGAGGGGGATTCCTAAAAGTTGAGAAAATGACAAAGTGGCGAGAACCTAAAAGACAAAATGATTTTTTTTTCCTCAAGTCGAGAGTTCTCAAACTTTTTCCCAATTAGCTCGAAATTTATGCCTAGTATGGAGCATTACTATAACACGAATTATTCGATGTGTAAGTCGAACACGGGAAACAGTAAAAATTCTTGAAAAAAACTTTTTTTTTTCTTTTAAAGCCCGTTTACCCATCAAAATGCAACTCGAAAAATGTCCGAAGGAAAGTTTCCCTGTTTTACAACTTTTTTGAAACCGTGATTAGTATGAAGATATCAGTTGTTTGTTGTTAGGTCAAGGAAACCTTTGAAAAATTAGATTCTAAACACTCCCCAATTACAGTGAATATTACAAGATGAAAAATAAACAATACAGTATCTGTTATCAAGTAGAGGTCAAGTTCTGTCCGAAGGATACACTTTGAAAAAGGGAAATTCTTAAAAACAGAGAAAATGACAACATGGTGAGAGACTAGAAGAAAAATAGAGCTGAGTGAGCATAGGAATACCTCTGAAGCATTTCTTACTTTTGAAGAATGCTAAGTAGATAAAACTGGAATGACGGTTCTTCAGTTTAATACTCTTTCATGTTTGTGCAAAAGTTATGGAGAGCTTAAAACGTTTTTATTTTGATGACTTTTTAATTCAAAAAAATGTGGTTTCCAGACAAAGGATTCAGAATAATGCCTAGGATTGAAAAGTTCAGAAATGTACTCCCCGGAACAGCGATTCGCATTTTGTAAATTATCTTCAGGATCCATCAATGACTTTTTTCTAACGGGCTATCACTAAGCGGCCAATGTAAAAATCATTCCGGCTTTGAAATTGCTATGAAACTGTGATCGGTGCAAAGATATCAGTACCATGTAAACCCCGGAAAAATTAGATCCTGAACACTACTTTCAATTTCCGACAAAAATTTTCTGTTTACATGACTTTTTGATTTTCGGAGCATCTGTTTCCAATTTAGTTGTTCTCTCCGTTTTATGGAAGGAAATACGTGACTGCGTTTACCAGATGTCGTCACAAACAGAGGAAATGGAGTAAAATTGCGGAAATTGAAAATGAAACTCTGGATAAAAAGCGTCATCGGACTATTTTGAAAATTTTCAGATACAAAGATTAAGAATCTAAAGGATGACACCATTAAAAGATCTACTACCCTAAGGAGAACATTGAATTTTTTATTACGGTTTTAAAACTGTAATCCAAACAAATCCCAATAGTCGGATTTTGAACTATAAAAACTCAATATAAAGTTTTTTTTTCTGTTTGTTTATTGGATTTTTAATTTTCAGAAGCATCTGCTTACAATATTGTTTTATGAACGCATCACAGTATTTTCTAGATGTTTTTTTCAGATGATAAACAGAAGAGCAACTAGAGAAGGCTGAAGCAAAGAGTCGAAAGCTCCAGAGCCAGTGAAATTCTCATTTGAAAAATGAAACTAATTCGATACTTTGAGGTATTGTTCTTCAAAGTGATGGATATGCAACATGAGTTGATAAATGAGTGAAATGAAACAGAATTTTTCAAATTTTAGTGTTCAATCGATTTTTTATCTTTCCGAGGTATTTGCCAATATTAATGATAATCAAAAATGCCGTCTTTACGGTTTCAATCACTCAAAAAAGTTTCTGATATTTGTTAAATATATTGATAAATGTGGAATACTCCTAGCAGACATCGGTTGTTCTTTTCAGTCGTTTCTCTTTGATTCTTGAAGTTTTTTGTTTATTCGATTTTTCGTTTCCAAAAAGCATCTGCTTTCAATTTGTTTAATCGTTTAATCTGTTCAGTTTATTTATGAAAATACTGAATTAAGTCGGCCAGATGAAGACAACAAATGAATGGAAAGGGTAAAAAAACGGGAAATTAAAACCAAAATGAAACAGATGAGTTGAAGTTCGAGTAACAAAAAAAACTCAATATTAATAGTATTCCAATGTGGATGGCTTTACGGTTTCAATAAGTGCAAATAGTTTCTTGTGCTTGCGAAGTTGCAATGCTCCGCATGTAGTGTCTGGAGAAATCGAAAGTTCTTTCTCTCTAAGGTTCGTTAAGACTATAAACAATTTTTGGCTCTATCTGCTTTTAGAGGTACATAGGGCAAAACAGTCAAAATGGAGGTACATAATCAGAATGGAGGTACACGGTCAAAATGGAGGTACACGGTCAAAATGGAGGTACATGGTCAGAATAGAGGTACATGGTCAGAATAGAGATACATGTCGAAGATTGAAGCCTCTTGTGTGAAAAAAATTTCTGGTAACATCCTTTTTGGCTTAAAGATCATTCAATGGCTTTTCGATGCACCAGTGGTTATTATTCCTCATTCGTGTTATGCTATCATTTTTCGAAGTTTTTCATTTATACATGATTGTGTTACCATACTCTATGTGTCAATAACTTCGTAAGTACCTTATCAGTACTTATTGTACCTTATTGGGGATCAAAATTATCTTAAGATTAGGTATGGCTGGACTAAACCTGGCCTTCTATCACTACCCTTAACTGATTCGCCGGTTGCTTTGTTTGAGAGATTCTGAGAACTTTGTTAGGTATCCATTCCCGCTCTTTATTAGTTCCCTAATCCAGAACATTTAAAAAGTATTAACATATAAGTTCATTGATACAGAAAATTTTTCAAAATCAAGTCTGATAAATAGCACTAGCTGGTGTCTGACTGACTCTAGACGACTGAATCTCCTTGAAGCTTTTTGAGAAGACTCTTCGCATTCCTGGAATATTCAATTTCGTTTTTTTTTCAGAACATTTCTTCTGAACTCACTCCTAGCAGTATGTCTATACTCTGATACCACATACATCACAATAATGGAATCCGTTGCTGAATACAATGTGAAGCTACACAGCATCACTCCAGAAGGACGACTGACGTCTACGTTGAACAGTGGTAAGAAGATGATGATGGTGATCGGAATGAAGAGGATTATTGTCGGGGTGGTGATCTACAAAACAGGGGTACGATACTAATTTAAAAAAAAAACAGTTTTACCTGGAGAACTAGGGTCTTGAAAAATTGCTTGTGATGCTTCCTCAAGGTTTCTGAGAAGTTTTTAATCTTATCCTCCATTTTAGTGTGCATACTCCAACCACAATAAATCATTATTCCGTATTGGAAATTCACAATGGAGCAAATATTCAGAATCCCCATGATATTCCACCAACGAACTGATCCATCAACAGGATCATAGGCAACAATGGACATTGCAGGGAGTTCAGTGATATTGGATCCATAGCGAAGAAGAATATCTTCCCGGAGGTATTCATCAGAGATAGGGTCCCGGGCAAGGAAGAAATAGGTTCCAAGAGCATATTGGAAACCAAAGAATGCGCAGTAGATGATCCAGATAATGGAGTAAAATCCCTTGAAGTAGACTAATTTGTTGGTGCTGGAAAAGTTTTAATTGAATCACGATCAATGTCTTTTTTGAAGCAGAATCTTGTATAAAAACTTTATGAAACCGGCAATTTTTCTGACTCACTCGAAAACCGCCCAATATCTATAAATAAAATGAACAGATAGCAGCGACATGGTGGCTGAATGGAAGAATGTATATCCAGCTGAAATTTTTTTTTAGATTTCAGAAGCTTCTAGCAGAACAGTTACCCAAAGGAATATTGCCGAGACCGAATGATTCTTTGAAACTGAAGAAGAGAAGACCCGCCTTGTAGTTGTGAACGTTCTGTAAGTTAGGTCAGGCATAAATAGCGGCAGATTAATCCTGACTACTATTCCAAATATATGATTTATCAAGTTAAAAACTTAATGAAACAGTTGTTACTCACTACAAACTCTTACCGGATACACCAAAATCTCCACCATGGAAAATGTGATCCCTAGCATTGTAAATGCACTGATTAGGTATTTGTATGACCCAAAATGCTTTTGAGCACCAAAAAAGTTGAGAAATAGCAAGATACTCCCAGCGATTGTAGTGGAGAGAAACCCGAATTGTGGAACGAAATGGGTCACGTAAATCCAGAAAATGTAGGAGCCGGTGGATGACATTGCTGGAAAGGTTGGGCTGAAAATTAAAGGAACATGAATTTTTAATAATATTCCAGAACTAGGAAGAGGGATAGCTACTAAAAATGAGGGCTAGACAGATAGTAGTAGTCTAAAACAGGTTATCCACCTACGACCAAAATCGGAACATTGAGGATTTTGGTTAGTGAAACCTTTGGTAAGTGCTCAAAACAGTAAATGCTCGGAAATTTCAAAAAATCACTACAATAAAGTCCTAATAGGAAAAACTAGGAAAACATGGTTTACGATTAACCTAGAACGGTGTTTTATATTTGTACACTTTATGGTATATTTCTCTAGATGAAAAGCTTTGCTCCATGACAACGCATGGAAGAAAATTTCTCTGTTCCACTTAGAGGATGTAAATTGATTTTATTAGAAAGTTACCAATTCAATTACCAATTCTTGAATATAGTTACCAATCTCTTCTATATACTAAAGGAATAGCTCTGTGTGTGTGTGTGTGTGTGTGTGTGTCTGTGCCGCACTTATCACTGAATAACTTTTGAGCCCTTCGACCGTTTGGTACCATACTTGGCACATGGTCATGGGTCCCCGAGCGCTTCAATTCTATACCGTTTGGAGCTGGGTTACTGTAGGATTACGGTAGCTACAGTAATCCGAGCTCCGAATCAAATCTAAAAAGGGGTTCAGAGTGCTCAGAATTGTTCCATTTTTTGCATGTGCTATCTAAGGGACCCCAATAGTACACCTTCAAAAAATGGTGGAGATTACTGTAGGATTACGGTAGTCACGGTACTCCAAAACTCCACGGGCAAGCGATAGATAGATAAATTTCCAGAAACTTCTAGAAACTTCGAGAAAGTCAAAACACTTGATTATCTTGGCGGGAATTCTGAAATTCAAAAATTTCGGCGGAAATTCGAATTTTCAAAAATTTTGGCGTGATTTCGAATTTTCAAAATTTTTTGCGATAATTCAGTCTCTCAAAACTATTGGTGGGAATTACAATTTTCGAAATTTTTGGCGGGAGTTAAAATTTTCGAAATTTTCGGATTTTCAGAAAAAGGCTTAGGTGCATCACTGCCCAAAGATTGAAAATGAGATTCAGCGTGGCAATCTAACACCCCCCATTGAGGAGCGCAGCGACGAACAAAAAGGAGGTGAGCCGCCGTAGGCGGCGCCACCGACTGGTTCTTTCTAACCATACCAATAATAAATGTAAAGTATATGAAACTGTGAAAACTGTTCAACCAATATTTTCACGGTTTCATTGAATAGTTTTCAATCACAGAAGGAAAGATGCGTAATGGTAGAAAGTGACATATTTCTGTTGCAAAGAAAAGAATGGTTCCTGATGTAGAGAACTCTTCATTTATTGAAAAAGTATAGCTGACATGAATCCGAAAAATAAAAAGGATGTATTCATGAGAAATGTAGCTGTGAGAAAAACTCTGAAAGCAGAAAGACGTAAGCATTTAAATTACTGTGAATCGTCACGAATTTCAGATGATCGAGCACAACACAACCAACTACCCCTCTTGAAGTCTAAACGAACATAATAGCAATGTTAGAAATATGATGATGTGCGTTCATCAGGCCAAGCTCGAATAGAAAATAGTGCGCATATGAAAATGTAAAGAAAAGTGGAAATATAACGGTCCTCATGACTAGTGTTGCTAACAGTTGAATTTAATTTTTAGAACTCTCCAAAACAGTAAATTTCTAGAAAACAAAACTCTGAATTCCATAGAACCAAACTGGAACAGACTGGAACAAACTAGATCAAACGACTTATGAAAAACTTCCAGTTGCTTTTTATACCCCCAATGGATCACTTTTGTTATCCTACTTCGTAGACAATAGACAGGATATAGATGACATATAGTTAGGAGCATTAAGCTCACCTTCCCTATTATGCTGGTCTATTGCTCTAGTTAGTGTCTGGGAGTAGTTTCACAAAAACTTGAACATTTCTAAGAAGTATTTGAAACTGCTTTTTCCTGTGAATCGTGTATACACATTTTCACAATCCTTGGTTTTGGAAAACAAACAAAGTTCATGAAAAGGTTATTTGTTCAGAAAGATCTTCATTTCTGGGCGTGGTTATTTATACGAATCCGTGTAAAAATTGGAAAATGCACCGGTTAAAATCTGCAGCTGAGTAAAAATGATTCCAGTCAACGGATCTATGGAAATTCTGAATCTGTATTTTTTGTCAAATAAATGTGGCGACTTATCTTATTAGTTGTGTTTTTTTGTAGATAATAGGTCTAAGGTCTTAATCTTGTGACACAATCTTTAGAAATTTTGTTCCTTTCGGATTAAGCTGGTATATTGTTCTACATAGTCTGATAGGTTTCATTGTTTAGGACTTTCTGACTGTCTCTGATTGAGGTTAGAAAGATACTAATCCTTCTGACTTAGTTTATAGAATCAGAAACTTTTGTTCTTTGTTACTTATTTTTGGCTGCCCATTGTTTGAATATTCTTGACAACGAACTTTAATATACGCTTGTAGCGGTAAATTTACGTGATTTCAATCTAATTTTCCGGATCATCATCGCTACAGACTGCAAAATTCAGAAGTTTTCAAATTTTTCACCAATTAGAATGTCTGACTAGTTGCACTTCATTGATTTTTTCTTGAATCCAAACTAGTTGAACTCAAGCAATGAGTTTTTTCAAATACTGTTGAAAATCTCATTTTCTGTGAACGCTGTGAACGTTTATTCATAGTTATGTATTAGATTACAAGATTTTTTGGGAATCATACCAATTTTTCAAAAAAAAAAAAATTAGATTTTTGCTTGAAATACCCCTCCATTTCTGATTGTGGTCATGTTTACAAATCAGATCGAAATAAAAGAAAAATGCTTAAGTCCAAAATTTTTCACAGAATAAAAGAGAATTTTTGGCAATCAATTTCTGGAAATCTTGAATTCGTATTTTTTAGATGGTATGATTCATCTTCCTTGTAATATTTTGTAGACTATGGTTGTAAGGTTTTATTCTAATGACACAGAGTAACTTTCTTCAGTAAGTAATGTTCCACTTTGGTTAAGCTGGAACATTGTTTTTCATAATCTGGAAGTTTCATTGTTTAGGGCTTTCTGACTTCCTACATTTTTTAAAGAATAGATAAAAGAACTAATCCTTCTTATTTCACAGAAGCGTTAGATCTTTGCTTTTAAAATTCATCATTACTCTATTATAGTTGATTGTACCGATAAGTTCTAATACATGGTTGAAACGGTAATCCTTTTCAGGATCAAAGTGTCGCGGCGTGGGTTTAAGCTGATCAGGCCTCTGTTCCACGGCCGCACTTTAGATGCTCATGAATAGTATTTTATGTGGACGTTGTTGATAAGACGTTGATGGGGAGCACTGCTTTATTGCTGGATAGGTTGCTTGGGTTATCGCCAGAATAATAGTAGTGGTGGTGGTTCAATAATAGTTAAAGCTTGGGGCGATAACAGTTAAAGAATAGGGGAACGGGACTTCTAGCAGAAGAGTAGGTGAAGTCTGACTAAGAAGTGATTAGTTTAGGAACAATAAAGAGGGGGCGGAGCTAATAGGTAAAGTTCTAGAACACCAGAGGAAATAGTGAGGAAAGGGGCGAGAGACAGAGAAAGGGGATTAAGCGCCGACAGTTCGTATTTGGCGGCGGGTCCTCCCTTCGCTGGGGCGCGCTTGCATTGCTTCACGAGTTGTAGTCCGCGAGGAGTAGAATGAGTGAAGCTTGGATTTGATGGAATGAAGTGAATCCAATGAGAAATACAAATATTAGTGAGTACTTCAAGTACTATAATAAATGTAAGACTCAAGCGAGCTTAGTGAAGACGATGTTGGAAGTTGCGGTAAATAGCTGGATAGCTATGCCGCGACACAAAGTAACTTTTTGCAACTGTTGCTCAATAATGTTGAAGATAATTGGCTCAATACTCAGTTCCCCACATTTAACTCTTGCTAGTAATGCTCTAGAGACCGGAAAATTATATGCCGTTTTAGAAACATTATTTATTTCTCACACCAATAATTCATTCCGTTGTCAGTCATATCTTCCTTCAATTCCCACAAACTTACACCAACAATCAACCTGGTAGCAGCATATGACCTGACTCACTAAACTTATTTTGTGTCTTCATATATTTTTGTGACTTCTTTCACAATTTCGACCACAATTTTTTCTGCCATTGAAGAAACGCAGACGTGTTTGTTTACACACGTTACTCCGGGAAACCCCTGGTGGCAGACGTTTTTGGTCGACTATTTAAGGAGAGTCTAGGAAAGGAAAGTGATACTTCTGGCTAGATACTTGGCTAGAGAGTTGGTTTCTGTTGAGCTTCCTGCATATTTTGCTAAAAGATGTCAAATGAGCGTAAGAGACAATTCCATTCAAGGACTCATGCTTTGGAGGTGAGTTTTATAGAATAGGGTCCCCGAGAATTTTAATCAACATGTAGTTTACAACTATTCCTGTTTCATTTAGATGATTTTTCTGTGAATTTTAAACACATTTACTTGCAAGGTTAAAAAAAATTAAAAATTAAAAAAATCCATATTCAGGCCCTAGAAGGAATCAACCTGAATGGAAAAACGATAGCAATAACTGGAACAACATCTGGAATTGGAGTGGAAACAGCAAGAGCATTGGTTCTGAAAGGAGCACATATTGTGATGATGAATAGAAATTTAACAGAATCTGAGAAACAAAAAAGAAGATTCATTGAAGAGAAACCGAGTGCACAGATTGATATTGTCGAGTGTGATTTGAATTCGTTGGCTTCTGTTAAGAAAGCGTCTCAGGTGTATTTGCAGAAGGGATGGTAAGTTGAAGATAATACGAACATTACAGAAAACTATTCGGAGGGATTACAGATACTCTGAAACTGAAAAGGATTTTCTGAAAACTTTTACGCAATTTCCGGTTTTATAGTGGTGTCTTATATTCTTGAGAGCATGTGGAAAACTAATCCTCGGCCTGTTGCTCGACCTGGATGAATTTCTTCCATTAGCGCTTTTTGACTGTTCCACCAACAAAAAACCACTTTCTCTATTTCTAGTTCGGAGATAGTTTCATAACACTATTTTGAAAATTTTTCCAGGCCACTCCACGGACTAATTCTGAATGCTGGTGTCATGGGACCTGCTACCAAAATGACATCGGATGGATTTGAAGCACATTTTGGAATCAATCATATTGCACATTTTATTGTGAGTTGATTCAATTAGCAACATTGCCATGCGACCAAAACTAACTAAAAATGTTTGTTTAGAAACCGTAAAAATCTTTAAAATTGTCGGTTTTCTCTAGTCTCCAAATAGAGATTGCTCTCCTATAAAAGCATTCTATTTGCAGATTCTCCAAGCCCTCCTTCCAGTTCTCCGATCTTCTGCACCTTCCCGTCTTGTCATTGTATCTTCAGCTTTGGCCAATCAATCATGTGTCAAACCAAACTCTCCGATGGAGAAGAAACTAGAGACACTATGCCCAAAAGACGCTTCCAAATTTTACCTCCATCTCTATGCATGCTCTAAAATGTGCAATATGCTCACTGCATTCAAAGTTCATCGAGATGAATTTTCCAATGGAATCAGTACATACTCCGTGCACCCTGGATCTGGAGTTCGAACGGATCTTCATAGAGATAATGGAGTTTCAAAATTCATCAACTTCATTTCCACTCCAATCACGAAGAATGCGAGTCAGGGAGCAGCAACAAGTGTGTACTGTGTGGGACATCCAGAAGTGAAAGAAGCATCTGGAAGATATTGGGAATCGTGTTGGGACGATGAGAAGTCATTGGATAAGAAAGTGGCAAGAGATGAAGAGTTACAGGATGCATTATGGAAGAAAACAGAGGAATTGATTGAGGAGTGGGAGAGGAAGAATGGAGTCAAGATGTGAAGAAATTGACTGATTTCACATTTATCTATCATGTACAATTTTATTTTTTCTTAATCAATAAACATCTATATTCATCCTCAACACAAATATTGCGATATGAAATTGGATACCAATGCGAATGCCACGTACAACTCAGCATTGTGTTTTCCAAGTTACCTCATTTACTTTCAGAATAAAACACGATTTGCAAAACAAACTTTGCAAATCTGCACTTTTTATTAGATCAAGTCATTTCTGCACCTTCCTATCCCTCATCGCCCGGCCAGCATATCCAATTTTTGTGCAACTTTCCTAATGTTGCCTAGCCTCTCCATATTAATCTAGATAGAATGTTTACAGCATGTATACCGTAGACCTTAACATCCATCTTCCATAATCAGGGTACTGTCCATCTGCTATTGATTTTTTGCCAGATGGCCAGAGATAAAATCTATTGAAGTGGGCGGAGCTCACTAGAGGACACATGGCCCCCACAAACCCTAAATATTCATTCAGTCTCATCTGTTCTACTACAGGTTGACGAAATGTTTTCTGCCCATTTTCTCGTTCTGTTCTTTTTATTCTCCATGGCATCCGCTACTGGACATCTTACTCTTCAGTTGACTTCATCTGAAGATTTCAGTCTTCAACTCAGAGTAAACTCCAAAACTCATTATCTTCATATGAAAATGGGTGAAACTCGAGTTTTAAGTTTCCACCCAAAAATTGATATTGAATCTTTGGAAGTCTCGTTCGCCAGGGAAGAAAAGAGACCTCAAGATCATGTCTTTGCGATGAGTTCTTCTCGAAATCCCTCCACAGAAAAATTCGTTTTTGATGAAGTCGTTCTGTTTGTTCACTCAATTTTCGAATGTGATGCTGGATATCATGGAGATAACTGCCGGAAGATTTCTACTGCTACTTCAACTACTACTCCATCTACAAACACTGGAATCATGACGACCACCACAACAGCTCCCTCGAATGCTCCTTCAAAATTGGCCGATCCACAGTAAGTCTCTCCTCTTAATCTTCCAAAACTAATCTTTCTATTTTTAAGAGTCTCCATGTTCAACATCGTCTACTACTTGTCATCATCAGCGGTTTCCTGGTTCTCATCGTCATGCTCGTGAATATTCTCCGTAAAGGACACCGCCAAACTGCAGAAAACATCCCAGAATATTCTGTAGAAATCGATATGGATGAGTCTGGATTTTTTTCTAAAGACAGTTACCGATCGACTTCTTCTCTTAATTCAACTTCTTCTAACGATTGTGCTGTCATCGATTTCTGATTTTTTTTTGAAATTTTTTTTCTGTTTTTTCAACTTCACGAATAAATACATCAGAAAATGTTTATTGATATGTTTCTAGAAGATAATTATTGAAAAAGTGCGACTTCAGTTTATAAAGTTCAAGCAAAATTTTTTTTTTGCAAATCCTTGCAAAAAAGTAACCACTTGACTTTTTGTGGTCATGACAATCATAAAAACTAGTAAAACTGCTCCTCTCAGTTTTCGAATTTTCCACAATGCATCGACTTCTCCTAGTTTTCCTAACAAATCTTTGCACGTTTCCATTCTCAACCGGAGAATATTCAATGATAAGAAGTCTACGGAATTCCTGTGGATCTATAAATCTGTGAATGAGAATCCGGAACTAAATTGGAAGCAGTGTATTCAATTTAGTTGGAATACCCCGTTGTGGCACATCGAGAAGTGAAAGAAGCATCTGGAAGATATTGAGGATCGTGTTGGAATGATGAGAAGACGTTGGATAAGAAAGTGGCCAGAGATGAAGAACTGCAAGATGCATTATGGAAGAGAACAGAGGAGTTGATTGAAGAGTGGGAGAGGAAGAATGGAATCAATTTGTGGAGAAATTAATTGATTTTATTTATCATGTACAATTTTATTTTTTTAAATCAATACACATCTCTCCTGTTCGTCAACACAACAGATGTCTTATCAAATTAGATACCAAAGATCATTATCAACAAAGCACTGCATCTTCCAAGTTACCTCATTTACTTCCAGGATGAAACACGTTTTGTGAGATCACAAACTTTGCAAATCTGAGTTTTTTGTTAGATCAAGTCATTTTTGCACCTTCCTATCCCTAATCGCGCAGCCAGTCTGTCCGATTTCTGTGCAACTTTCCCTGTTGCTTAGCCTCTCCATCTTTATCTAGATAGAATGTGTACAGCATGTACACTGCACACCTCAACATCCATCTTCCATAATCGACAGATGAGGGTATACCCTACGGGGTACTGTCCATCTGCTATTGATTTTTTGTCATTTATTGGAGTGGGCGGAGCTCACTAGAGGACACATGGCCCCCCACAAACCCTAGATAGTCATTCAGTCTCATCTTCTCTACTACAGGTTGACGAAATGTTTTCTGCCCATTTCCTCTTTATGTTCTTTTTATTCTCCATGGCATCCGCCACTGGACATCTTACTCTTCAGTTGACTCCATCTGAAGATTTTACTCTTCATCTGAGAGTCAGCTCTACTACCTACAATCTTAAGATGAGCATGGGTGAAACTCGAGTTGTGAGTTTCCACCCGAAATCTGATATTGAAACTTTGGAAGTCTCGTTCGCCAGGGAAGAAAAGAGACCTCAAGATCATGTCTTTGCGATGAGTTCTTCTCGAAATCCCTCCACCGAAAAATTCGTTTTTGATGAAATCGTTCTGTTTGTTCACTCAATTTTTGAATGTGATGCTGGATATCTTGGTGATAACTGCCGGGAGATTTCTACTGCTACCTCAACCACTACTCCAGCTACAAACACTGGAATCATGACGACCACCACCACAGCTCCCTCAAGTGCTCCATCAAAATTGGCCGATCCACAGTAAGTATCTCCTTTTAATCTTCTAAATCTAATCCTTCTATTTTTCAGAGTCTCCATGTTCAACATCGTCTTCTACTTGTCATCATCAGCGGTTTCCTGGTTCTCATCGTAATGCTCGTGAATATTCTCCGTAAAGGGCACCGCCATTTTCTGTTGGAATTGATATGGATGAATCTGGAATTTACTCTAAGGACAGTCAGCGATCGATTTTTTCCCTTTGATCAGTTTTTTCCAACGATCATGCTGCTATCGACTTCTAATTTTTTTTTTCTGTTTTCTTGACTTTATGAATAAAGATGGACATATCTGAGAATGTTCTGTATCTCTGCGCTTATGCGGTTGTGTTTAGATGATGATTCATTGGATAAGAAAGTGGCAAGAGAGGAAGAGTTACAGAATGCATTATGGAAGAGAACAGAGGAGTTGATTGAGGAATGGGAGAAGAAGAATGGAGTCAAGATGTGAAGAAATTAATTGATTCCATATTAATCATGTACAAATACATTTTTTGAAAATCAATAAACATCTCTCCTTTTCCTCAACACAAATATTATGATATGAAATTGGATACCATGACGAAAGCCAGAAACAACGAAGCGTATCATTTTCCAAGTTACCTCATTTACTTCCAAAATGAAACACGATTTGTAAAATCACAAACTTTGAGAAACTGAGTTTTTTTGTTAGATCAAGTCATTTCTGAACCTTCTTATCCCAAATTGCCCAGCCTGTCCAATTTCTGTGCAATTTCCCCTTTCCCTAGCCTCTACATCTTTATCTAGATAAATCATTTACAGCATGTACACTGTTCATCTCAACATCATTCATCCATAATCGACAGATGAGGGTATACCCTACGGGGTACTGTCCATCTGCTATTGATTTTCTGCCATATATTGGAGTGGGCGGAGCTTACTAGAGGACACATGGCACCCCACAAACCCTAGATAGTCATTCAGTCTCATCTGCTCTACTACAGGTTGACGAAATGATCTCTGCCCATTTTCTCGTTCTGTTCTTTTTATTCTCCATGGTATACGCCACTGGACATCTTACTCTTCAGTTGACTCCATCTGAAGATTTTACTCTTCAACTGAGAATCAGCTCTACTACCCACCATCTTAAAATGAGCATGGGTGAGACCCGAGTTGTAGGTTTTCATCCGAAAACTGATATTGAAACTTTGGAAGTTTCCTTCGCCAAGGAAGGAATGAAGGCTCAAAATCATTCCTTTGCGATGAGTTCTTCTGGAAATCCCTCCACCGAAAAATACATTTTTGATGAAGTCGTTCTGTTTGTTCACTCAATTTTCGGTTGTGATGCTGATTATCTTGGAGATAACTGCCGGGAGATCTCCACTACTACCTCCACCACTACTCCAGCAACAACAACTGAAATCTTGACGACCACCACCACAGCTCCCTCGAGTACTCCATCAAAATTGGTCGATTCAAAGTAGGTTTTTTTCTTATTTGCAGCCATTCAAATCTTCTATTTTTTCAGAATCTCCATGCTCAACATCATCCTCTATTCGGCCTTGGCCTTATCCATCAGCGGTTTCCTGGTTCTCACCGTCATGCTCCTTCTCCGTAAAAGCCACCGCCAAACTATTGAAAACATCCCAGAGGATTTGTCTCAAAGCGACATGGACGAATCTGGAATTTACTCGAAAGACAGCCAGCGATCGACTTCTTCCCTTTCTTCAACTTTTTCGAACGATTATGTTTCTATCGATTTTTAATTTTTTTTTGAAATTTTTTTTCTGTTTTTTCAACCTCATGAATAAATACATCAGAAAAGGTTTATTGATTTGTCTTTAAAGAATGTCCTAAATATCCAAAAAGTGCGACTTCAGTTCATGAAGTTCAGGATAAAAATTTTTTGTAAATCTTTGCATAAAAGTAAACCACTTGACTTTTTGTCGTCATGACAATCATAAAAACTAGTAAAACTGCTCCTCTCAGTTTTCGAATTTTCCACAATGCATCGACTTCTCCTAGTTTTCCTAGCAAATCTTTGCGCTTTTCCTTTCTCAACCGGAGACTATTCAATGATAGAAGTCTACGGAATTCCTGTGACCTATAAATCTGTGAATGAAAGTCCTGAACTGAATTGGAAGCAGTGTATTCAATTTTGTTGGAATACTCCGTTGTGTGTGTTAGCCTTCAACAAAAAAGCTGATGGATGTCAATGGTTTGTGCATGATAACATCACAACAGTGAAGCAGATGAAGAAAGCTAATGGGTACATCGTTGCTTTTAAGGTAGGGTTCAGTATCTATCACAAAGGCAATCTAACGGAACTATGTTAGCAGTTCTACCAAAATAACTACTTTGAAACAGTATTTTTTTTAATTTTAGATCAACGCAACCTCTAACACCTGCCCTGCCGGGACCAACCCTCCTACTTTCAACAATAAATCCATCACTGGATCCGCTACTCTATATTACTGGGAAATTCTATATGGAGTCCGATTCAACTATACGATTTCTTTGGCAAATGATCGATGGACTTTTACTTTCAATTGTAAGAATTTTTCCTAACTTTCTGGTTTTTACCTATTTTAGAATTCTACAGACAAATTCGCCTGCCCATCCTTCCAATTTGCATTTGTCCAACGTGCCAATGCGCTAGACTACTGCTTCCTTCTAGGTTTGCAGAATGTTGCTAAGAACCAAGCTTCAGCTCAAACCTTGTGTGCAATGTACAATAGATCTGTGCTTACTGGAGTGACAACTCTAGGTGAACTGAATAATGTGAAGAGTATGATGCAGACTAATAGGGAATTACTGGTGTCAAGGGATTACTTGGTGAGGGTTGATGGGAAGAGGACAACGAGTTGTCAGGCTACACCAACAACGAAAATTTGTATGAGTTCGAAGGTACGTACAAGTAAACTTGCCACATCGGAAACGCCTTTCTGACTTTTTTTAAACAACGATTTTGAAACACTTTTTCAATAATCTAATCAGCCATCGAATTTCTAGGGATTCACATTCACCGATCCCCTGGCTAACACAGTCGACGCGTACACCTGGGCTACCAACTCGGGAGCCCGTGCTACCGCAACATCGGACTGTATCGTGTTGGTACTCAAAGGAAACCAGCCTATTGTGGCGGATGTTCAGAGGTGAGAAACCCCTTTTTTCCGAATTTCAAGGGAGAAATCCAATAGCGCTGGTTATTCATGTTTATTTTCTACCCATGGCCATAGGTTAGCACGGTTTTGTTACATAAATTTTTTACGGTTTCACAAAGTTCATAAAACCATTGTGATAGCAAATTATTGTGTTTGGATTTACTAAGCATTCCCAAAAAGCGTACTATAAACCAAAATGAATCCAGCTGCAATACCGACAACCCTCTTCCATCCCTATCCTTCATGTGTGGTCAACCTGCTTGGAACTACTAACTCCCTTGAAAATTTTGAAGCTCACAATGAAACAAGTTCTCATTGAACGTCGTTTGTCATACAAGTTATGTCATTTCATCCTTCTTTTTTCCAAACTACTTTAATCTTTTGACTTTCTCTTTGTTCTTTTTTTTTACATTTTCACGTTCTCAATATCCGCTTCTTAAGAATGAAATCAGTTGGTTTTTGCATTATTTTTGGCTCATCACCACTATTAACCCAGTGATGATAGTGGTGAATGGGAAGCCAGAGGTTTTTACAAAAGCAATAACCAAATCGAAATATTTCTGGAATAAGTGTGTGGAGAAGTGTGGAAATGATGATAAGTGTGTGGTGAGTATGAAAGTCTCGAATGTTTGAAAATAAAGTTTTCAGCTTGCTGATGACAACAATGAAGAGTGCCAGTGGTTTGAGTATGATGGTATTACGAAAGTTAAGCAAACTCAATCGGTGGAAGGGAAGAAGGTGGCGTTCAAGATATTGAATTTGGTTGCATCAGCGTTTCATGTAGAGTTGAAGAAACAAAGTGTTGTTCACGATACAGCAAAACATTATTTTCATTTCATTAATACTCTGAACAGTAGGAGACCTACTACTTTAATACGGAGACAACATTTTCGATAGGCAAACTTAAACTGGGACCTTTCAATCTATTTCAACCAGTCGGTGGCGCCGCCTAACGGCGGCTCACCTCCTTTCCTTCGTCGCTGCGCTCCTCAATGACTCGCGGCTTCGCCGCTCGCTCCCCATTCCCAAAACTGATTCATCACTTTTTAAATTTTCAAATTTTTGGGCGGAGGACTCTCTGTCTCTCGGGCGCGGAACTGATGAAATAGACAGACTATTCCCCTTTTGGTCCGCTTCAGACCTTTTTTTTCGGTCTGCTGAAGCCCGATTGGTCTGCTTGGACCCGTTTGATCTGCATAAGCCCGATTCATCTCCCCAGGCTCAATCGGTCTGCTTAGGCTTGATTTTCTTGTTTGGCCTGCACGCGTTCCATTTAATGAAGCCCCACTTTCTGTTTGGCTTAGTTAGTCTCTGCTCTGCCTATTTGGTTTTGTTAGAACCAATTTTTTGTCGTCTGCTCACACCCGCTTTGTTGAAATCGGTCTACTTACGCCCCTTTCAGCATTTATAGACGAATTCTTGCGATGTTTCAAAAATATTCAAAAAATTTGGCTATGCTAAGGAACCGAACCTAGATCTTGTTGACGACCGTTACATCTGTTGCTATAAACGCCGTTTTATCGCTGTACAAATCGTTCAAACTTTGTCTTTTCCAAAATTTTCATTCATATTCTTCCTCCCCTCAATGAGAGGATTCGAATGATGGGGTTTTCATCCTATTTATTCCAACCCATCGCCGACTTTACCTCAAACTTTGGGTAATTGAACCGAAAGTGGGCGGAGCCTCCTCTCTCCTACAAATCGCGCAGCCGACATCAATCGAGGTCGGCGATGGCCTACTCGCCCTTCTCTTTTCTAGTGTTGGACACTTAGTCGCGGGAGGCCTTTGTGAGCCCTATCTAAGTACAGGGCTCCCAGGAGCTCAAAATGAAAAATGAAAAAGACGGGCATCACCACGGTAAGATTCCCTTTCGAAATGTGAAAGTTTGAAAAAAATCGGTCCAGTAAGAGGGGCGCTAGAGCGTGTGCACCACAGACAGACACACAGAAAGCGGTGATTGTTAATAGTAAAGATATATTATTTTTTTGCAATTCGTCAACCCTATCAGCGCTTCCGCTTGCCCTTCTGACACTAACCCTCCCACTTTCAACAATCAAGATGCCAACGGTTTCTTACTTTACTACACGCAGTATGCTAACACTACTGGTGTCAATTATACGATAAAATATTCAGAAGGAACCTGGACTTTTAGTTATACAGGTACTCCTTATCCCCGGGTCAGGTAGCTCTATATAAAGTTCCAGCTCAAACCTGATGATTATCATGTTTATATGGAGCGTGAAAATATCAATTGGTGTTTTCTCGTTGTCCTCTCTGAATATAATATCAGCTATGATGAATCGGTGCAAAAATGTAATGAAATGAAAGGAGTGTTGACAGGAGCGGGAACAGAATATGAAGCGGAGTGTATACTTGGTGACGCACAAATCAAATATTCTCTTTACTTTTGAAAAAGTTTCAGACTGGGCATTACAACTCCAGAAAGATAATTCAGTTGGCACGCAGACCTTTCTGATGAGAGTAGATAGGATGAGGAAGAGCAGCTGTCAGGCAACACCCACAACGAAGGATTGCATGAAAAAGAGGTAAGATATTCAATTTAAAAGAGGTAAGATATTCAATAAGCAATGCTTTGCGTTTCGGTAAAATTATTATCGAAATAGTGTTGCAGCAATTTTTGAAGCGTTTGAGAATTGAAAATTGTATTGATTAAGGGGTTCAACTTCAAAGACATTCATAGAAGCACATTGAAATACTACAAATGGGCAACTAATTCTGGAGCGAGAGCAAAAAATGGAGATGATTGTTTGGTTGTAAAAACCAGTGGATTCAAAAACTTGGTGATGAATGTTCAGAGATAAAATAACATTTTTTAGTTTTGGTACTAGTAAAAAATTATGTTTCATCAATTCGTTAAAATCGAACGCAATTTCCGTGAAGTTTGATGATGAGTTTTTTTCGCAAATGACTCAATAAGTGTTAATTTCAGTTGTTCTTCAACCACATCCCTACCAGCTTATGCACATCTTTGTGGAAGAAAAGCATGGATTTGGAATAAGTGATGAAGAGAATATATGACACTTACTGTTTCCAATAAATGATTAACTTCCAAAAACATGTGAATGAATAGTGAAAAAGGTGTGAAAAATACAGTCACAATAACATGATAAAGAATTATCTTTTTATATCTTTGTTAATCTCAAGCACCAGTCGTTTGAAATGATTATAAAGATTAATGATTACCAAGTCGTGACCTCGAATTCAGCTTTCTAGGCCCTAAAAAGTAGACAACAATGATCACCCATTTTGATCTTTTAGATTGTGGAAAAACGTCATAATAAGAATGGAAACCAGTAATTTCAAAAAAAGTGTATCCACTTGTGCCCAAAATTATTAGTTTGAAACCAATTTTCAATAACTTTAGAAAATCAAGACATTTCAGACAGACCAGAAACAATTACATTTCACATGATTTCTGTTTCTTGTTGGCCATACTAACTCGTAAATATTTCACTTCTCTAATACAAATGCAAGAACTTTTGAAAACAAAACTAGATTCTGTGATTAAAATATTCCTGTTCTGAGTTTATTACTTCAATGTTTGCAACTATCACTATTCATTAACGTCCCTATACTTGACACAAGTCGGTCTTTTATAAACCAAGTAATCAAATTTTACAACATTGAGCTTACTGGGTGGTATGAAGTAATAACATATTTATTCGTTATTTTGTCACTGAAAGTCCCCACTTTCTTTTTTTTGTGCTGAATGTTTCTTCGGTCATGCAATTCAATACAATATCTAATCCTATTATTAATCAGTACTTGCTTCGCGACATCTTTTGAATCCTACCAGGTGATTTATGCATTTCCTATTTATTCCCTAGTTGTAACGAGGCCAAAACAAAAACAAAAAAAAGTATTAACCCGTGCTATTTTTTTTCAAACATCTCATTTTTTCGCAGTCTGACCCCTTACCTCTTTTACTTCCTGTCTCAAAAGTTTTCTGATTCAATAACTCGATTTGTTTAAACACAATATATTAGAAACATTTTTTCAGTAAATGGCTTTTCCCGTATTTTATAGCAGATTAGTATTAAAGAACACGACCAAACAACCTCTATAGAAAAAGTGGAATCAGCTGTTTTTGGGGAAATAGTCAGACGGTTTAATGACTAGGTCAGCCTGGAAATGAAGGAAGTTTTTATTAAGTCACGGATTTTGCGGAAACGGCTAGCGAGTGGAATAATCATTTAGTTTTTGTGGGAATTCATTAGCCAACCATGAACGGCTAGAATGATTTTTGTCGATTTTTTCTCATAAAACTGAAACCGAATTTATTTTGATCCATGCAGTTTACAAATATTTTATGTTTCTTGAAATTTATTTTCCAGTTCATATGTTTTCCTCACGATCGTTCTGTAGCTCTAAACTACTTCGTGACTGGTCCATGATTCGGAAATCTTGCTGTGGACACTCTTCTGAGATGATGTTCGACCAACTGTTCATTTTCCTCTTCTAGCAACAAAATGAGAAATGAAATCTGCTCCACAAAAACAATCAGACAAGTTCCTATTACCAGGAGAAAATCATAATTGCGCCCTGAATACCATCTCTCAATTTGTGATGTAGTTGAAACGTTCACTTTTTTCTTTATCTCGGAATTTTCATTCTAGTTTTTTTTCCTTATAATTTCACGAACATAGCTCAATTTACTTTCGGTTTATGTTTTGGACATCTTGGGGAAACTTTTTTTGAGATTCTGTTCGACCAATTGTTGATTCTGACTAG
This sequence comes from Caenorhabditis brenneri, assembly GCA_000143925.2. Lineage (NCBI taxonomy): Eukaryota > Metazoa > Nematoda > Chromadorea > Rhabditida > Rhabditidae > Caenorhabditis > Caenorhabditis brenneri. The sequence goes on along the minus strand of GL379923.1, from coordinate 154,180 downwards.
AAACAAAATGAGAAATGGAATCTGCTCCATCAAAACAATCAGACCATCAGACCAGTTTCTATTATCTTTGACCCGCTTCCCGATGAATAACATAGCGTTAATAACACTCTGCACACCAGCTTTCAACTTCTGGAGTTGTTGAAACATTTACTTTTTCAAATAGAGCTTTTTCATATTTGTAGCTCACCTTGCTTTTGTTTCTATCATATTTGTCCATTGTCGATACAATTTTCATTTCTTCCAGATTCTACCTCGTCATGCAATACACGAACCAGACAGCTGAAGAACTTGAACTTTATCGATGTACTTCTTCTGGAATATTTCAGGCGCAGAACTCTATCTGGATGAAAATTAATTTTGCATTCACATTTTCATTGATCTTACTGACGTTTGTGATAAGTATCAAAGCAGTTCAAGTGCTGAAGTTTCGAAATGTGTATTCAACTGGGACACAGTTTCTGTTGTATGTTATTCTAGTGAATGTGAATTTCAATCAACTAGTGTACATGGTGATTAGGGTAAGTTACAGTTTCAGAAAGTTAATAATATAAGAAAGGGTTGTCTAGAATAATGAGTTCTAACCGGTAGCTCTTGCACTATCTACAATGTTTTCAGATCCGTCATCTCCAAAAAATCCTTTCATTTTCCAAAGATCCTTGCCTAATAGAGTTCCACAACTCAGAATGTTATTATGACAATCATTTATACATGTTTAGCAATTATCTAGCCACATGGCTTGTTTGCTCACTGACTTTTGATCGGTAAGAAAATAAGTGTTTATAGTTATAAATGGAAAAAGGTTTTTAGGTTTTTGGCGTATTACACCAGTAAATTATATGATGACAAAAGAAATTCGAAACGAATTGGAGTGATGTTAGTTGTTGGATCGGTGAGTTCAAACTTTCACGAAAATTCATAAAGAACTCGGAACATGACAAAACTAAAGGAAAGTTTTCAAAAATAGAATATGTCATCGTTGAAAAAGTAAAAAAAAAAATACAGTTTCACTTTCATCATAACTGAATTATCACATTTTTAGCTCAATCTTGTTGATGTTTACTTGTCAACAAAATCTCGTTTATTGAAAATTGGTTCCAAAAATTTCAAAAACTTATTTTTCAGCTCTTCTTCACCCTCCTCTGCCACCTGTACATTTTCTATGGAGTACCTCGTGCTGGATATGTGCCTTCTTGTCAGTATCCACCACAATTGGCACTGGATACTTTTCAACTTGCAACTATTCTGAAAATTGTGTTTACCTTGTTCAATTGTTTTGTGATACTTTTGTTATTGTTGGTTGTAGTGAGGAAGGATAGGAGGTAAGGAGCGTTGGAAAAAAAGTTACGGGTTTTAGATGTTATCTTATTGTTACTCTTAATGTTATATCTGCTGCGTAATCATTGCTCTGTTCCTTTTTAGAATCCGACATCGAAACTACGACACCAACACCCGATACTTTTCATTTGAAAACGTTCTAACCACAAAGTCAATTCTGACAATTGCAGTTACCCAGTTACTCTTCTCGTGTTTGTCTTCTGTGGCAGGTAAAGATCTAAGTAAGATCAGACGATTGTCAGATTTTCTGAAGATGTTCATAAAAAAACGTATTGAAACAGTGAAATTTTAGAGCTTTCTGTTAGACAGTATTGACTTTTCCGTAATTCACAAAATAATTTTCTTTCTTTTCTCAACCAACTTTTTTACAGTAACCCTAGTACGACACTTCGAAGGAGGGATGTCTGAGTACCTATTTCACACTTTGACACAATATGTGACGGTAAGTTTTCCTGTTTTATAACATTCTTTTGTGTGAACCTATTAATCATAGTATCAATTATAGTCCACAAAGGTTTTCATTTCCAGGGTCTCCTCTACGGGAATCTTTCCATTCCGATACTGATCTACCTGAAAACTTCTCAATGCATTACTGATAGGCATAAACGGATAACAAGAATGACATTGGAGCCAGATTTAATGGAGAGTAGAATGATTTCGTTGAAGAAAATGTGGGAGAAATGAAAAACTTGTGGTGAATAAAGTAATAGTCTTCTTTTTTGAATCCTTATGACCTGTTCTTAAGAACAATGACATGTAAAACATAGGCAATTCAAAGGCAGCTTGATTCTGAAAAATTCTGTTTCTGCACTATGATTTCCCATCGTTCCCAAACTATTCAATTATTAATATTTCATTTGTTGCCGGAACATCTGAACAAAGTACCGATTGCTTCTATACTCGTTCATTTCTCAACGTACCCATCTTCCCATAGTTTTACCCAAGACACAAACAAACTTAACTTATATCACCTCAACACCCTGTTTCTGATCTCTGAACACGCTTCACGTGTACATCATCTATCACTTTTTATTGGTTTTCAAAAGATAGAAAACTCATCCTTCCCATTATTCTCAACCCACTCCTTCCCTCCAACAACTGTTGTTCATTTTCTCCCCAGGCGGAACAAAGCTCTCATTCACAGCACTCTTTATTTTTACCAACATGAATCTGTTAGTTATTTTGTTTTCTCTTTTATTTTCCTTGGTTGATTCTGACGCCACAATTGCGAATAAAAAGAAGAATCGAGAGTTGGCGGTGGAATATTTCAATGATGCTCGTTATGAATACTCAATTGGCCTCCAGATCTCTAATATGCTGGAGCTTCAGTACAACATCCGACTGGAACAGGAAGCCAAGAAGTTCATAACTTGTGAGGATATCAAACATGGATCCGATTATCGAGTTCAACTCCTTCAGAAGCCATTTTTCTCAAAATACGCAGTGAACCCAGATGCGAGAGAGATCCAATTAAACAAGACGTCGTACTTGGAAAATGAGGATTTCAAGAGTAAAGTGGAGTTTCTTCATCCATTGCAATATGGAGTTGGATGTGCAGAGTTGCATATAAAGTGTCCATATCCCGGAGGAACATTGTTGAGAGCCACTGCGGTGTGTTTATTTGGACCCAAGTGAGTTTTTTAAAAAGATTTTTTGTTCAGTTGTTTGAGATTTTTGACATTGAGTGAAATAGTTTTGAGAAAAACCCTTGGGTGGAGTCATATTATCGTTTGGAAACCCCTCGTTTGAAATTTGAAAACATTCGAAAACAGAAAAAAATTTTCTTGGTTGAAGTATAGTGCACGATCTTCTATGAAAAATTTTTCAGAACAACCGATCCAATTTCCGAATGGGAGCATGGAAAACCAATGTCTCAATGCGATCAAGAGTCTGCTTCTGGTCTCTGTGTCTCCTCGGAGCCGCTGTTCATTAGAACAAACCAGTCGGTGGCGCCGCCTACGGCGGCTCACCTCCTTTTTGTTCGTCGCTGCGCTCCTCAATGGGGGGGGGGGGGTTAAGTTGCCACGATCAAACTCTTTTCGATCATTGGGCAGTGATGCACCCTAAGCCTCCTTCTGAAATTCCCAAAATTATGAAAATTTGACTTCCCGCCAAGGCTGTCAAACGGCCGGCCGAGGGGAGGAGATGTGCAGAAAGCTGCGGCCTCGACTTTTTGCACATTTTCCCCTCCTTCATTTCAACAGAAAATTTGCGTTATTAACACTTCAAAACGCATAAAACAGAGAGGGGGAGAAGTGCAAAAAGCCGCGGCCTCGGCCAGCGGCACGATTTGACAGCCTTGATTCCCGCCAAAAATTTTGAAAATTTTAATTCCCGCCAAAAATTTCGAAAATTCGAATTCCCGCTAAAAATTTTGAAAATTTGAATTCTCGCCAAAATAATCAAATGTTCTGACGTTTCTGGAAGTTTCTAGAAGTTTCTGGAAGTTCTGGAAGGTTCTAGAAGTTTCTGGAAGTTCTGGAAGGTTCTAGGAGTTTCTGGAAGTTCTGGAAGGTTCTAGAAGTTTCTGGAAGCTCTGGAAGTTTCTAGAAGTTTCTGGAAGTTCTGGAAGGTTCTAGAAGTTTCTGGAAGTTCTGGAAGGTTCTAAAAGTTTCTGGAAGCTCTGGAAGTTTTTAGAAGTTTCTGGAAAGAAGGAGAATGTTCTGGAACGTTATCCATCCAGAGCTTGCCAGTTGAGTTTTCGGAGTACTGTAACTACCGTAATCCTACAGTAATCTCCACCATTTTTTGATGGTGTACTATTGGGGTCCCTTAGGTAGTACATGCAAAAAATGGATCAATTCTGAGCACTCTGAACCCCTTTTTAGATTCGATTCGGAGCTCGGATTACTGTAGCTACCGTAATCCTACAGTAACCCAAGCTCCAAACGGTATAGAATTGAAGCGCTCGGGGACCCATGACCATGTGCCAAGTATGGTACCAAACGGTCGAAGGGCTCAAAAGTTATTCAGGGATAAGTGCTGGACAGACACACACACAGACAGAGCTTGCCGCTTAGTATATAGATATAGAAGAGATCGTCATTAATTATTTTTTTAAACACTTATTTACTTCACTAAAGTGTGAGAGAAAAACTGAGATTCTTAGAAATTATGGACTGATGAAAATAAGATGGAACAGATAAACTATTTTTTTCTGACAATTGTTTACTGTTTCGGATAGTTGATTTCAAAAAGCTTATACTAGTTTGTCTATTATGTACCCTAAAAACTTATTCGGAACTCCATAACCAACATTCTATTGAAGAGGCAACGAATAAGAAAACTTATCGGAGAGATACCCCTAGTAACAACGAAGGAGAGCATTGTGGAGTGTTAACTCCGTACCGGTTCCAGGAGAGAGGAGTTTCTTCATCTATTTCAATATGAAGTGGGGTGAGCAGAGTTACAGCTGATTGTTGAGTTGAATGAGAGTTTTGGTATTGTGCAGAGAAGTTCGATGAAAGTATTGAGAAAAAATTTGAGAACATTCTGAAACAGTGAACTTTGTGAAAAACTTTATATCAAAGTATTCTTTTATACACGTTTTTTCAGAAAAACGGACCACATTTCTGAATGGGAGCATGGGAAACCAATGTCTCAACGCGATCAAGAATCAGCTTCCGGTCTTTGTGTTTCCTCGGAACCGTTGTTCATCAGAACGAATCGTCATTAGTTTAATAAATTTGGCAATAAATTTGTCAATAAAATTCAAATAAATTTATGAACCGATAAAAAGAAGATGGAACAGATAAAATCTTTTTTTTTTGTTAATTTTTTACAGTTTCGGATGATTGGAAAAGTTTATAAGAACTTGTCTATTGTTAGTGCAGAACTTGTGGATCAAAACACACTAACGGCAAAAGTAACAGTTTGCAATGTTGCTGATGGCGAATTCTCGGTCCCTGGCTTCTTCCTGAACTTCTTCGGAACTCCATAACAAAAATTCCATTGAGGAGGCAAAGAATAAAAGTAACTCATCGGCGATATAACTGTAGTAACCACAAAGAATAGAATAGGGAAGTGTTGAACGCATATTGGATTCAGGATGGAAAAATGCATAGAAAAGAAGATAAGGATCCCCAAAACGATGCAGATAGGGATTGAAGATTGGAAGTTTGCGGTCTGAATTCATTTTGATTGCCTGAAATCTGAAAAGAGTAACCTACCCGCAAAAGTTTCGCGTGAAAAATATAAGTATTTTTTGAAATTCTTGAAATATTTTTTTTGAAAAACATCACTAAAGAATGGTGAATAATCAGATAAAATACATAAACCACGATCGATATTAACCCAAGTAGACCAATAATCACAAAACTAGAGTCCTGAACCACCCATCCTGTCAATACAGTTTCCTTGGGCTTCGAGAAAATTCTGGTAGTTCTTGTGACTTCATTCTCTGCATACATATTTATCCAGACAAAACTATGAATTAGCAGAGGTAGATAACAAGATACAGCCACAAATATCACTTTGTTGATAGATGGATTACGGTAGTGGAGGATATAGTAACGGAATAAATATGAAATAACCATCCAGATAAGACTAAATTGGATAAAACTGATGAAGATGACGTGAATTGAAAAACAGAAGAGATGAGTTTCACATTGATGACTTGAAATTATGAGAATCATATCGCCAGTACTTAGAACTCTGAAGAAAATCTTGTGGAGAAAAAACAAAAAAGAAATGCCTGCTGCTGGAAACGAACCAGCGTCGCCACGGCCACAACGTGGAGTACTAACCACTATACTAAGCAGGCCGAGAGTGCAGGTCACTAAAGTCCTATATGAAACTGACCTCTGCAATAAGTACCCACAAATCGCTGCTGCCATAATATCACTGACAGCTTTGATACAAATCACCAGTGAACAGCATCTCATTGCTTTTGAATTCTTTGTAAGCACTAAAATTATCAAGAGAAGATTAAAAAAGACTCCAAGACATGATAAAATATATTGGAAGAGAATAAATTGCATGTTTTTTTATTAGAATGATTATCGGGGAAGCCATCTGAAAATAGAAGAAGTGTGTCTTGTTGTTGAACTATTCTCCGGAAATTAACGTGTAGGTGGGTCGTCAATAAGTGGAAAACAAAGAAGCGAGAGCAAGAAACCAATCGTTTCTTGGAGTTCTAGTGTCCTATTCGACCAGGAAATGATGGAAAGCAGAAAAACAAAACATTTGAAATAATTGTATTTATTGATATAAGGACTGATTTAAGGACACAAGAGATTGAAATCAATGTGTTTGAATATTGGAGTTTTGAACATATGGAATAGTTGGATGATAATTATTATGGAAAAAAAATCACTTATCAAAGAGCAATTTGTTAATTGTCGTCATCGTTTACGAGACGGGGACGACGACGGCGAGCATTCTTGAAAAAGTTGTCAATCTGCGTGAACTCAAGACCAAGATGATCGGCAAGCATGTCCTTCATTCGTGTGCTTGGCCATGCGGTCTCTTTGAAAAGCCTATCAAGAATGGTTCGTTGAATTTCGGTGAAGACTTCGCGAGTTCTTTCAGATTCGTCTTGTCCAGGTGGTGATTTTCTAAAAGAGAAAAAAACAAGGAAATTCGAAAGATCATTATACAACTAACCTTGTAGGAGTCCCACTCGTCCCCTCTGGTACATACAACATAGCCATTCTGATTTCGAATGGCTGTTTGAGCCAATTATACATACGAATATAAGGCCGACGTCCTTTCTCGAGAATATTCTCCCACGGCTTTGGCCAATTGAGCAACTCGGAGATTGTTCCTTGACTGCGATGCAAAATACGCTCGGAGAAAAGCGCTCGGGAGATTCCGCGTTCAGCAATTTCGGTTGAGACTTTGTGGCACAAATCTTTGAGGCCGAATTCGACATCCGCGGGAATATCAACATTCAGTATAGCATCCATATCATTTGGCGAAAAGGTCAGGGGAGGTCTTTGGACATCGGCCAGGCCTGGAGAGTGATGGCTGGAAGTTGATGTGTTCTGGGAACGCCATGAAGGATAGCGAGTCTTGGAGTCTCCTGAAACATCTCTGATTTTGGAACAATTTGGTTTGTAAGATGCTCACCTTGTTGATACGGTTGGACGCGTGCACCTCCATTCATCGGCGTTCTGTATTCTTGAACACTTTGACTTCCAAATCCACTGTTCCTAACAATTTGTCCCTGTGCCATTGGAGTTGAATGCGTTCTCCATGAATCGTCTTGTTGTGGGCCAGGAGATGAATTGGAGTCAGACGACGACATGTTTTTGAACTCTATCGGGCTGAAGATAGAAAAAGGGTTACACGAAAAGGAAAACAATAACAATGGGGAAGGTGGGAATGAGTACTGAATGAGGTCAACTGGGGAGGGGAGGGTAGAGAGTCAATCTGGGAAGACTCTAGACTGTGGTCCCGCCACGAAAAAGAGGGGGGAGGGGGGGGGCGTAAGGTGGGGTAGATTTACGAGACCGAGTATTCAGAAAGGAAGGTCGGGGCAAGAACGCCCTACTGCACGTTTAGAGCAGCGTATATCGGTTGCCTTGAAGTTATCAAAAAGAGTTCAATTAGTGAAATGTTTAGAATTTTTTGCTCAAAATTTTTTCAGTTGATCACTTTTTGATAACTTCAAAGGGAATTGAGTTATGCTGCTTTGAACAAACAGAACTGGGTATGCCTAACTGGAAAACAAACAATAAACTTTCCGAAATTAAAACGGACCTAGATTTTTTTCCGGTTTCAGATATGTCATATTCAACAGATTGAAGTCCAAATTATCAATTCTTGTGCATTAGGTGTGCATTCCACTAGACCTCTGGACTTATCTTGCCAACAAATAGCTGAGTACGTGCCTCCTCAACCTTTATAAATGCCATTAGTGACCTACACTTTCGGCCTGCTTAGTATAGTGGTTAGTACTCCACGTTGTGGCCGTGGCGACGCTGGTTCGATTCCAGCAGCAGGCATTTCTTTTTGTTTTTTCTTCCTCTTCTTTTTTAGTTATGATTTTAAAAATTCAAAACTTTTTATCAACCAGGAATACTATTGAAAGACATATAAATCGGATTATTCCCCTCCATCTTCACTTCCACTACGTTAGCTGGCACATCTTCTGTGTCTTCAGCTTTCGGTGTTATTTTGTGGCTCAAGCAGAATAGTTCTGAGAAATAGTGCTTCAATTAGAGGGGATAAAGAACAACTTACTAAAAATAAAACATCGATAGTGTTTGATGACATACATCACTGCAATCGGGTCTAGAACTGGGTAGATGACAAAAGTGATTCCAGAAATATTCGAGAAAAGGCCAAGTTCCAGGTTGAATAATGGGAAGAGAAAGTAGATGAGCGATGGGAAAAATAGGAAAATGCATGGGACAGTGCTCTGAATTACTCTGCTTCTTGATCCTGGACTAAAACTTATAAAAAACTCACCTGTATCAAAAGTGCCTGAAACAGTTCTTTCTGTAATTTCATATGATTGGACAGTTGAGATGTCGCTTTCGACATTCTTCTATAAGTACGAATCCCGCAGTAAAACATAACGGAAACAGGAGAAATTGATAATACTAAAAGAAATACACACCCAAGAGAGCATAGATCAAATTCTAAATCATTTGTTGTGGAGTTTCGGGTCTGAAAATTTTGTTGTTGCAGGTGAAATTCTTGAGAAATGCGCTCACATAATATGTCATCCGTGCATAATAAATAGTGGAGTTAACAGGGATTTCGAAGGTGGAGAATAATGATTCTCTGGAATTCGAAAATTATTGGTTACACTATATCAAAACTATTGCTCAAACAAAAATATAATCTTATTTCTGATAGACTTGAAACATCTTTTTTTTTTCATTTCCTTGAACTAAAATTCGGTTTCAGTGATTCCAAAAGTTTGTGAATTTTTAGGGCAAACCTTGGTCACCCTGTGGATCACTCACCTAAACCCAACAACTCTTTCCTGTTCCATGAGGTACCCACAGATAAATACAATGATCCCGAAAAACAACGATACACAGATCATGGCGGCATACCAGAGTGGCATTCTCCACGAGTTGAATATTTGCAGTTTTGAGCTCCTAGAATGTAGAATACAATCAGTGAAAAAAAAAGAATCTAGGCTATGAAATGCATTTCATGGAACATGAAATTTTGGGAAAACTCACTTCGTCATCGCAAAGTATCTATACAGAAATTGCACAGCCAATGCCACAAACATCATACAGTTCGAGGAGCAAGCGAGACCTGGAATCTGACGCGTGATCAGTCAACTAACAAAAATCACATCTTAAAACTTTTTTCTTGAAATTGAAAAAAAAAATTCATTCAGAAGTTTTCACAGTTTATATGATTTCATAAATTTGATGAGCTTTCGCATTTTTCAGTTAAAGCGACATTATGGCTACATTATCGAAATTTCTGTTTGCTTATCACTTTTAAAACGATTTTTTCAGATACCGATAATCGTTCTGAGCTCCTGAGCTGTACTTTTACTGTTACATGTTCTCGCAATAATTGTTAGCGATGTAATTGTACTTATTAAAAAAAGAGACATTGCGAGTTGTGTCAAATTTGAGAAACGTCGTTTTCAGACTGATTGATGTTTCAATTTCTCGTATTCTTTAGAGGCCCGCACAGTACTTCATGTTCAGACCAGAATATCTTAATTGTCTTAAAAGCAAAAATTTGTTAATTAATATAATTTTTGGATTGTATTAGTGAACATTTTTTCATGTTGACCAATTCCGAATCTTTTGAATTTAACCAAGATATGCAGCTTTGGAAATACTGTACAGTTGAGCCCTTATCACAGTATTTACTGTAATCGCTTCTGTTTCAGTCTCGGCATTTATATTCATCGGTAGCAAATAGTAATTAATCCGGCTACTGCGGTTTTGAAAAGTACACAAAACCCATTTCTCTATTGAAGTTCAACGTATATGTCGTAACATTATTCGTTGAAACTCCCGCTAATGATGTGACTTCATAGGAAGCACATTCATTGTGCTCTACGTGGTTGAAAAATATTTCAAAACGAGTTCGGTTTCAGTGATGTCAAATCTAGATGAAGTGGAGAATACTGGATTGTGAAGATATATTTGTGTCTAAACTCAGCCTGATTTAGAAAAGGGCATAACAGTTGCGAATAACTTTATTCTCAGCTATCCAGTGGTACCCTCCAGGTCCATTTCCATATCTGACCAGTTTCTTAGTTAAAGGGAACATATGGATCAGTTGTATAGGAAACAAGTCCAAAACTAACAGTTTGTGTCATGGGAACAAATAACAACTTGGTTAAACAGAAAAAAACTTACATGTCAAAACAGCCATCCCAACTACTGGCAATCCCAGTAAATTCCTCCTCACAAAAATGGAAATCGAAGTCTCGAATGTGTAATAATTAACGTTCAAAAATAAAGTGATAATCGAAAACCATATACTTTGATATGTGAAAAATGCCATAAGATATCGATAATTTCCAAATTTTTTTGGGGATTTATTGAAAATACAGTATAGAAGAAGCATGTTGTTCGGGACTGCCAAAATTACTGATATAATTTCGACTATGCTCGAAATTTCCAGCCAGATTGCGCCGAGCATTTTAGATGAGAATCTTTGTTATAGAATGTTTTTTTCTAATTCACAGAGAAAAAACTAGAACTTTAAAATTCTATGAAAGCACTGAAGAATGGAGAAGACGAGTGACGAAAAAGAGCATTTTTTTCTCAAGGGGAAGTCTTGTTGGTGCTAATTGGAGGGTTGGAAAAGAGAGATCAGGAGACACAGAGAGATGTTTTTTCACCTGCGACTAGACATATCTGATTATTAAGAGCAACAAGTGTAACAAAACACCTTTTTGACAGAGAGAACGAGTTCCGGTTTTTGACCGTGAGTCATGATTGGGTGATGTAGACTATGAGGGATGGGATGAATAGGCTTTGATGAGAATGATGTTTGAAACTTCTTACTGATGAGTTATAGAAAAAGTGCAAGGTTCATTGGAATCGAGTGGAGCAACAAAACTTGTGAATATTCCGAAACTCATTTATTTGGTGGAACAGTATTTTCTCATAATTCTGGTTTTGGGTGCAGTTTTTTTTTTGAAGGTGCACGTGGCTCACATGGCTTTGCTATAAGCAGGAGACAAAAATTGACTTATGGTGTTCTGCTAATATTTATGTTGAACCTGATCTCTGAAAAATGGTCAAGCCAATTGTATCACAGAAGTCTATTGATGCTTTTTAGTTCTTCCAGTTTCGAGATTTTTTTTACTTTGAAATGAAAGTACATTTATTACTAAAAATCAGATCACTCATAACAAATAAGTAAGATGTCTGAAACCGTAAAAATTTTAAAATTGGCAAATGTAAGGTGACATCATCTCTTCTGTATACTAAGTTTATTAGGTGGTACATATTCTGTACAAAAATTCAGCACAGAGCAATTGGGAGCTTGAATATAGCCAGGTTCTGTTCCGGAAAGTTCTGATACGGGACAGTTCTAATGCTGGATAGCACCGTTTATTATGACAATTCTTTACTTCAGAACATTTTTGTAAACATTGGAAGAACTCATCAAACGATCAGAAAAATTTTATTTCTATGCTCACACTGTTACAGTAATATTTTTCCACTTGCTATTGTGGAACGAACAACCGGCTCCACCACTGATCCCTTTTGGAAACCTGTCACCGTCTTGACAGACTTGAGCAAGTCAAACGAAGATAACAATGCTTTCAAGTTCCTCTTGTTACATAGCAAGTAAGACACTTGAACAATATTTGGGGTGACTATTATATCGATGATCATGAAAATATATTTCAAATTTAGAACTGAGCAACCAAAGGAGAGCCACGGGACTACTAGAGGAATGCTTAACTGAAAATAGCAAATCGGGTTATTTCTCCTGAAAGAGAATCTTACCAGTTTGAAGATTAGGATAACAAAAGTCTGCAAGAATATATACTTCTGAGGGTTGTTTAATTTTGATGATTGCAGATAAGAAAACTTCCTGGCATGTAAAAGAATCGGTATGTAAAGTAGCGCAGCCAGGAAAGTGGAAACATAAAGAGCGATGAAAACACCCTAAAGTTTCAAAATATAAGTCAGAACTTGCCAATACTTACCGTATGAAAAACATTATTGATGATAACAAGCATTGTATTTCCATGCTTATCATAAGTTAACTTGGAAGCAATGTTGAAAATTTCTTTCACAGAAAAAAATAAATAGATATAAAAAATGGGTAGCTTCTTCAGAAAAACCGATATAAGAGCTTTAGTTTCCGGGTAAAAGTATAATAAGAATTTCACCACCGCTAAAACGAAAATGAATAGGTAAAACACTTGAGCAATAAGAAAAAGGATAAAAATTAGGAAGCACACCGACAAACTGGATATTGCCAGTAAGATCTGAGAACCGGAGTAAGGATTGAAATAAGAAAACAATGAGATAATAACGGAAATTATAGAAAACCAAAATGCCCAATAAGAAAATATTACCATTTTATAGAAGTGATAAGTGATTGGGTAGAACAAAGCCTGTAATGGGCAATTTTCCTGCGATCTAAATAAAAACTCACCTCTCTATTTCTCCTTTGATTTAGTTTATTCACGTACACATAAAATGGACAAACCAAAAGACAGAGAACATTCGGAGTTAATATTGTCAAGAAAGTCATCTCGAACAGGCGTAAACGAACGGTATCCATGTGGTCTAGATCAAAGTCCTGGAAGTAGCCGGAAAACATTTCGAAAAAACGAAAAATAAGGAGTGTAGTGAGGAAATAAAATAATGAATGAATGGGAGTTTAATAAAAAAAATCACCTGTTCCACTTATTGCATGAAGGCTTTGAACCAGGAAGGTGTAACAATAGAATTGTACATGTAGTCTGAGAAACCGCTTCGCTGTATTGAGCTTCGGTTAAAAATCAAACAGAAATAAACGAAAACGGAGCTATTTTTGATATTTTTCAAATGGGAGTTTAATGGGATCAATCAACTGTTTCACTTATCACATAAAGATTCTGAACCAGGAAGAGCAAACAATCGAAGATGCGTCCGCAATTGTGAGTAATTGATTTGTATTATTGAGCGTCAGCTTGAAAATTAAACAAAACAAAGAACACTTGAAGTGATTTTGCCGACCATATTGCAACAGATTTGAAAACCTGGCAGTTATCACAGTATTGGTTTTATCGACGGCTATTTGAGAATTTGTATCTGTGACATTACTAAACCATGACGTTTCGCTATTGGGACATTCAACATCTAACAAAAAATATAATTCGAGGTGGTAGAACATGAAAAAAATAATTTTTCTGAAATTACAAAATTAGTTACCTCTGGTGGGTTCGAACTCTGGGCTAGACTGGCGCATCACGAAACGCGCTACCGGCTGCGCTAAGCGGGCGGAAAGGCGCGACAACAAGGTTTGCCTATAAGTGCCGGGAGAGAAAGAAGTCCCCGAAAAGTCCCCGTAGACTTTCATGTTCCAACACCTTTAAACGCTCATCCTCAGTTGCAAAACGACTAGTATTGAAACGTCGAGTTTCAGAAAGTCGTGAAACTGAGATTTTGTTATCGCGATTCAAACCAACGAAATTGATGCTTCTGAAACTTCCCAACCATATGAACATTCAGAAACAGTATTTATTTTCAAATCATAGAACTGATTCATTAACACTTTCCAATGAATATATCATTGGTTTCACAGAATTATCTCTTCTAGAACTTCTCATAAATTCCAAAAACTTGACGGAAGAAATCAAAGTGCGAACATTCCTCCGGTTGCAAAACAGATAAGATATCTGAACAATCAATGGGATAATCATGACATCCATTAACAAAATTAAAAACTTCAGAAGTTCAGGTGAGTAGTCCATGGAGTGAAGAAAATATATAATTGGAAAAGATGCTGATTTGAAAACCAGTATAAAGATTGCTTGGGAGAATATATACTTCTGTGGGTTGTTCAGTTTGAAACTCGCTAAATACGAGTGTTTCCTGATATTGAAAATTATCGGAACGTATAAAAATGCAGAGGTGTACAATAAGCCATTCAGGATAAGGAAAATTATCTGAAAATACAAAATTGAGGAGAAAACTAAGCCGAGAGTGAACCGTATGAATCAAGTTGTGGCTCCTTTGGTAGCATTGTAAGCATTGCAAAACAGAAGAATAATTTATAGTGTCTTTGATCACAAAAATTAGATAGATACACCACGATTTCTTGATTAAGTAATTCTGAATCAACACTAAGTATTTTTCGTTTTCCGGGAAGAAATGAAGGAATACACGTTGAATAGCCAGTAGCGAAATGAGCAAGTGGAATACTTGGATGATACTCAAAAGGATAATAAAGCAGATAACGAAAAATAGGAATAACAGAACAATTAGGTAGTGTGACGGGCTAAAAACGTTAGGAATATTGTTAGACCTGATGAATAGGAAAACTAACAAAAGGTTATCTGTCAGTAGCCACAACCCTAATGACAAAATGGCCAATAACAAAAACAAACCGTAACATACTTTGATCATTTTGTAGAAATGATTTGTTATGGGAAATATCAAAGTCTGAACTACTTTTTTGAATTTTTAGTATCAAAGTTTCACTAACTTTTTCATCTCTGGAACGATTTACTCTATTCACATAGACATAGAAAGGAAGTAGTACAAAACATCCAATGAAGATAGAAACAATTGACAGAAAATATAGTATGAATGTGATGTTCTTCCCAATATTTTCCCAAGGAACGTTCCGTAGCGAAGTTGCATTATTCATGGTTGACGGAGTGAAATGGGTGCAGTGAACCTGATCCCAAAAGTATCAAAATCACCTGCAGAGAATTTCTAAGAATGTTCATTGGAGGAAGTAATTTCATTTATTTTTGATTGGATTCGGAGTAGAAGTTTGAACATTTCATGTTTCAGTCAGTTCAAGACAAGCGGTATAACAGAACATTGGATTGGTTTAAACTATATCATGCAACAGTGATTTCGTTTCATTGCTAGAAGTGATACATTGACCGGACTATTATTTTCCTGTATGAAACCTTCTGAAAATCAAAATCCAATGAAATCATTGATTTTTCACTGTATAGTTATCAATTGAAAATCAAATCCATGAATAAAAATGAACAGCGAGAAACAGCATTTATATTCAAATCACAACACTGATTCACTACTAGCTTGTGTTAAATATATCATTGGTTTCACCGAATTATCTCTTTTTGAATTTGTCACAAAACACAAAAATCTCTTCAAATTGAACGATGAGAGCAGGGTTTGAACATTTCTTCGATTACAAAATAAATAAGATATTTGAATAATCAATGGGATCACCAGAATATCCACTGCTAACGCAACAGCCTTCAAATAGGTAAAAGAGTTACCTTCCGAGTAGAAGAAGTATACAATCGGGATGGAAGCTGATATGAGAACCAATATAAAAACAGTTTGTAGGAAGATATATTTTTGCGGATTGTTCTGGTTTCTCCTGGTCGCATGTATCATTTTTCAGACATATTATATACGTAATCACGCTTATGAAGTCTTTAATTCCAAAAATCAAGTAGATGCACCATGTTCTCTTGAATAATTTGTGTTGATTTTTAGCTATGAATGTTTCAGTTTGCGGGAAGAAATGAAGGATTACACGTTGGATAGCCAGAAGGGAAATGAATACATGAAAGACTTGGAAGATAACGGATAGAGTGATGTAGCAGAGGAAAATTATGAGAACAAGGAAGACTGTTATGTATCTGGAACGGATTGAGAACAGCCATTTAAACGGGTAAGGTTCAAAAAAAGTTTGGAAGTCAGATTCGTGAAACCGGTAATTTCAGTGTTCAAGAATCACTTACATGTGTTTTCCCATCAGGACCACTGTCATTCCCACGAAAACGAGCATAGCTAAAAACAGAACATAAGTGACTCTGATCATTTTATAGAAGTGATTTGTGATAGGAAACACCAATGTCTGAAAATCATATTCTTGTTTTAACCAATTCTATTCCAGCTCACTTTCTCATCTCTACTTCTATTTACTTTGTTCACATAAACATAAAATGGGAGAAGAACTAAACATCCAAAGAAAATCAGGATAATCGCGAAGAAATAAAAAAGAATCAAGCTACCTTTACTGATATTCTTAAGGTTTTCGGCAAGATGTGTGTTGTTCATTTTTTGCTGAATGAATAAAAAAGTTGATCTGCTTGAATGGTTAGAGAAATAATCAGCTGCTAAGGTTTCTGAGAATTTTCATTGGAAATAATTGAGTTTTGTTGATTTTGTTAAGATTGAAAGTTCAATATCAAATTAGTTTTTGTTGGAGAAGAAAATGTGAACACAAAAAATTTATTATGCGGTACAAACAAAGTAATTATCTGATTTTTTTATTCAAAAAACTTTCGGTTTTTCATTTCAAGAAGTTGTTCAATTTCCCATAAGGTTGTTGCTCGCTTTTGTGTATGCTGGTGTTGGTTCCACAGACACTTCCTCCTGATTCGAAAATATCACTTTGAGAAACTTCAAAATATTGAACGAAGACATCAACAAGGTCAAATTTCTTCTATTGTTTCCAAGATATAAGAACCCTTCAAATTGAAACTTTTTCGTTTTGATGTCTAATTTTTGAAAACACTAGTAAATCTGCAGAAATGCAACAATAAGAAATTTTTAACAAAACATCCTTATATCTGCAAAACAGACCAGAAAACTGCAAAAAAGTAAAAAATTCAATGCGAGAATTTTTTTGAAAACTGCAGATTTCATTCAGAGTAAAATCTGCAGATTGCATATTTCAATCAGATTGAATTCTGCAGAACTGAAAAAATTCACCAAAAACGTGTTTAAATGTTTTTAAACACGTGAACTTTTCTCTGCTCTCTGTAGTCGAGCGTGGATTTCAATCTTTTTTTTTTCTCTTCAGCAAGTAAGTCCAAATTTTGTAGGCTGTTTCCATCAATTTTAGCTGGCAAATTGGTACTTTTTTTTTAGAAAGCAAGGCATTATAGAACGTTTTTCTCAAAGTACCACTCCTTGAGTTTTTTGAAAAGCCAGAATTTCATTCATTTGAAAATATAATTTAATACTGCTTCTTGTGAAACATACTATGCCTTGCTTTCTCAAAATATAACCTATTTATCAACGCAAATCGATGGAAACAGCCTACAAAATTTGGACTTACTTGCTGAAGAAAAAAAAAATTAAGATTGGAATCCACGCTCGACTACAGAGAGCAAAGAAAAGTTCACGTGTTTTAAACATTTCAACACGTTTTTGGTGAATTTTTTCAGTTCTGCATAATTCAATCTGATTGAAATATGCAATCTGCAGATTTTACTCTGAATGAAATCTGCAGTTTTCAATAATTCGAAATTTTTGTTATTTTTCTGCAGAATTTGCCATATTATTCCGGCCCGGCCCGAGCCCGGGCCGGCCCGGCCCGGTGGGCCCGGGGTCAGGGAAAGGGAAATTTTTTAAACTGAAAATTGATAACTTTTCACGGGAAAGAGCTATTTTCAGTTGATAACTTGCTTTTGAGGAAAAATAAGCATTTTCAATATGAAAACTCCCATTTTTTCTCTAAATTTTGAAATTTTTTCTAAAATTTTTGCTGAAAAATTCGAATTTTTTTCAAATCCGGGCCCGCCGGGCCGGGCCGGGCCCTGAAAATTCTCCAAAGCCCGGCCCGGCCCGGCCAGGCCCGGCCCGGGCCGGGCCGGGCCGGGCCGGGCTTTCGGGCCTTACCGGGCCGGGCCCAATTTGGACAAGTATGATTCCAACAAAATCAACTTTTCGTATATCACTGCAAGTTATGTCGACTTTTTCGACTTTCTCATGCTTATTGCTGAATTCTGCGGAAGAACTGCAGAATTTTAGAAAATATTCATTTTTTGCACGAATACCAAAAAGTTTCAATTTGAAGGGTTCTTATATGAAACCATTACTATCAGAGGAATCGTAACGAAATCTAACACTACAAAAACAATACTAGCGTCACCAAAAATGTGCTCATCGGTTCCGTTATAATAAATCAGGCCACAAGGAATCCAGGTCTGAAATACATGGACTGTTTGAAAAATCATTTTAGATCATGTACCGATTTGAACAAAAGTAAAATACTCATCTGCCATAGAATGAACAATTCTGGCCTGTTCTTTTTGGCGGCAGGTAGATATGAAAATTTTCGAATACTCAGCATTATAGGGATATATAATAAAGAGCCCAAACACAGAGAAATATGGAAGAAAAGATGTGTCCACTGCAATAGTACGCTTGCATTTTTTGTAATTAGCTATTCATACCACGTAAATATTATTCAGTTTATCGTAGATATAATCATCAGAAAGATATTCTGAGTATAAAATCAGAAATAACAAGTCTTTGAGAACAACAACCGAATACAAATAATGAACTTTTCTATAACCAGAATTGAAAATCATGTCGATAAATTTTTCATTTGAAGGGCAAAAATATATTAATACCCGGTGAATAGCTAAGATTGAAACTAGAAGATAAAACACTTGCACAATTACATATAATATTGTTAAGGATAAAATAAATATAACAAGGCTCAACATCATCAATAAATTCTCTTGAGAAATTTCGTTAATCCAAATGTAAGAACCGACCATATTCAGATAAAATAATATGAAGCATACTTTCTTGTTCATCTCGTAGAAATGATTGATAATTGCGAAAATTGAATTCTACAAAACACATTATGACGGGTTTTTAAGTACAAGCCTACTTATATTCTTATCTTTTCTCCTGTTCAATTTGAAAACGTATGCATAGAATGGAAAAAGAAGAACGAAAGCGATCGAAAATGCAAAAAATACGTAGAGATAAAATCTCAGAGTAGCGCTGTAAATGTTACCACCGGAGTCAGAGCCATTGTCGGGAACTTGTGACGAATTCATTTTTACAAGTGAAAGCATTGGCAAATTTATGTTACTTATGTTTACACACAGGTGAAGTTTTTGAGATGAATAATTGCAGGGACAGGTGATCAAGGCATAGAGTAAAGTTTGGCTGATTGTGAAATCATAAGTAAAGAAGCTTATTATCGACTATATTCAGACCCGATTCCGGTTCAAACCCGGTTCATTTCTGCCATAAATAATACGAATCTTTAAAAAAATATTTCAGTTATTCAAAACCATTATCAATAGTTACAACAATAAGGAAGCACTTTCAAAGGAAGCAATGATTCAGTTTATACTGCAAACAATTCATCAAGTTCTTATCATTTATTTAATCTTGTACAAACTTGTTCAGGTAATCAATCGGTTACTGGCTTCTGTTATTGATAATGTGGGCTGAACCGTATTCGATTCAACTTTAAAATCTAATAAAACTTTCAAGAAACTGAGCAAATTGAACGAAGAAAATAAGGTTTGAACGTTTCGCTTGTTGCTTCCAAGATAAGAAATTTCAACAATCAATGGAACCATCATAATATCCAGAATCATTATGATTGGGATCGGCCAATTCGATGAAAGTTGGAAAAGAAAAAAAGCATACAAAAACATACAACATGAAATCTGAAACCACATAAAACTGTTACATGGAAATATGAAAAACCTACCAATTTGAAAACCAGTATTAAGACAATTTGATAAAGAATATATCTCTCTGGCTTATTAGTCTGAGCAATTGGAAGATATGAAAAGTTGCGTTTGATGCTTGACACTATTGGGATGTATAAAAGAGAGGATAAAATCACAAAAAGGTTTAGAATAAGGAAAACTGACTGAAAAAAGGAAAGTCAGGAGATCGGTGTGGCTTAAGATTCTCATACCGAATAAAACAGCTTTAGCCTCGAAAAAATCCGTTGTTCACACTTGCTGAACACGCAAATGACAGCCAATGTCAAACAGATAACGTGTTTTAGAACAAAAATCAAGTATAACACCCAGAAATTTTTCTGGAGTTTATCGAAAATACGACACATAGCTCTTTCAGTACTTGGGAAAAAGTATAGGATGGATTTTTGAAGTGCCAGCAATGAGATTAACACATGAAACACTTGCATAATAATGCACAAAGCAGCAATGCATAGAATACAAGTGAGTTCGGGAAGAGTGAAGAGCAATCTTTGAAAATTAAAAAAAAATTCGAAATTTGTTTCAGAATCTTACGAAAACTCCTTCTCCAAGAAGTGAAGAGTCAAAAAGACAGACGCGATTAGATACAAAAATAATATATACACTTTTTTCATCATCTCATAAAAATGATTAGTGATAGGGAACACAAGGGTCTGCAATATCCAGTTCTTACTGTTACCAAGTTCGTACTTACCAATTCATCTCTAAATCTGTTAACCTTGTTAACATATACATAAAACGGGAATAGTATCAAAAATCCAGCAAAAAATATCCCAGCTAGAACGGCAAGTGTATAGGTTACACCAAAACCTATTACATCTCGCGGATCAGAAAAGATAGTTGAATTCATTTTGTAATTGGAATGAGCCTTTGAGAAGCAAAATTAATATGTGTTTTAAAACAGAAAATTACCTGTTTCTGATAAAGCATGAATTTTGAAACTTGCTGAAGGGGTACTGATTGCTTATTTGGTAGTTTCTGAATCACACCGTGTTTTTCAAACAAAAAATTCTATTTGCAGGTTGAGGAAGTTTCAGAACTGGATACCTGTGAGTTTCCTGTACTTTCAGAGCAAAGTGATGAATACTCATGGTTTTTCGACCCCATGAGAATAATTCCGAGTCGGTGAGCAATTCATGAAAAAAAAACAGTAGAAGGAAGTCGTGTTAGAACAACTTTCGTGACATTGTTTGCAACTACAACTGTTTCTTCTAATTCCCAAATGGAAACAACATGAACGAATTCGTTAAACAAATCATTTCGTGTTTTGAAACGATGAACATCAATAACGCACTAAATAGCCATGTTTATTTGTGCACATAGTGAAACTGACAATTAATTTTTTATCTATCAATTCATCTGCTAACAGCAGAACCAGTTTTCTTACGGCTCATTTGCCGCTTAAAACGGCCTATTTCCGACTTAAAAACGGCTTATAAACGGCTTATAAACGGCTTATTTTCGGCTTATTTCCGGCTTAAAACGGCTTACTTTCTTTTGATTTCCCCCTCTTCCCTTAAATCGCGATTGTTTCGCCGTGGAAATTTCTTGTCAAAAATTATTACACTTTTTGCAATTTTCCAACTTTGAGCTGCTCCAGTTCTGTCACTTTTGGAGATTTTGATCTGGATTTTTTGGGGTGCATTGGAAACCGTTCGGGTTTCTGGTGCAGTTTTCGGTTTTACGATCCGATCAGTCTGGACCCAGATATTTCAAGGAAAGTGGGACTCACAAAATGTAAAAATTTTGGAGTACTGAAAAAATCGCGAAATTCTTTTAATATTATTTTTCATTCGTTCAATTTTTTAGGTTTCGATGTGGTAACAGGTGATCATGTTAAGCTTCAGGAAAGCTATCGATTGAGCGCAAAACTGAGTGAATTGAAAATGAACCGAGAATGTAGGCCATAAAACAAAAATCGAAGTTTTGCAAAAAACAGAGTTTTTCAATTGTTGGGAGAATTTCTGCGTTGACCCCGGGTCAAATAACTTCCCTCTCTCTCTCTCTTGAGAAAAAACTGGAAAATTTTAGCGTGTTTCATTATCAAAAAAAAGTGATTGGAAAACTGTAATACAGCACCGCAGGTCCTCAACAGGAGTCTAGTCCCCCTCTTCCCTTAAATCGCGATTGCTTCGCCGTGGAAATTTGTTGTAGAAAATTATTACACTTTTTGCAATTTTCCAACTTTGAGCATCTCCAGTTTTGCCAGATTTGAAGATTTTGATCTGAGTTTTTTGGGGTGCACTGGAAACCGCTTTGGGTTTCTGGTGCAGTTTTCGGCTGTACGATCCGATCACTTTGGACCCAGATATTTCAAGGAAAGTGGGACTCAAAAAATGTAAAAATTTTGGAGTACTGAAAATTTCGCTAAATTCTTTTAATATGATTTTTCATTCATTCAGTTTTTGAGGTTTCGATGTGAAAACTGGGGAGCATATTGCGCTTCAGGAAAGCTATCGATTGAGCAAAAAACTGACTGAATCGAGAACAAATGAAGGATGTAGGCCATAAAACAAAAATCGAAATTTCACAAAAAACAGAGTTTTTCAATTCTTTCTGCCAATTATTGTGTTGACCTCGGGTCAAGTTTGCTCCTCTCTCTCTCGCTTGAGAAAAAACTGAACAATTTTAGCGTGTTTCATTTCTAAAAAAAAAGTATTTGGAAATTTGCAAAACAGCACCGCAGGTCCTCAACAGAAGTCTAGTCCGCCTTATGTCCATATCCGGTTTTCTAATAACAAAAGAAGAAAAGCTTTTTTATTTGTTAATATCAAGGAAACTCTCACGTTGTTTTAATATTGTAGACTTTGACGTACAAAGCAAAATAAAAGCAATTCAATTATTTAGAGTTGCCCGTCTTAAAATTGATCAGACATTCAAACAGAAACTGACTAAATGTTTATTACAACGCAGAAGCAGAGTATCCACTAAAGTTCGTGAAAGTTATCTGCGGTTGAACTGTCGATTCGTTATTGATATCCAATAAAACTTTGAAGAATTTAATCAAACTGAAATTGCGAAACAAAATATCGATATTCCGTTTGTTGCATCCCAAGTATGATATTTCAATTATCAAAGGAATAATGACAATATCCGTAGCTGCCACAAAAAACATCACAGCACTCAGGGAAGACTCATAGTAAAGAAAAAGAAGCATTGCTGGGATGCATAAAAATTTGAAAATCAATATTATAATCATCTGGAAGAATATATATTTCTGTGGCCTGTTCTGTTTGGATATTGTAAAATTGGAGAGCTTCCAGACACTCCAAGTGATGGGAATATAAAGAAATGCAGATGTGATAAGGAGAAGATTCAGGAATAAGAATGTAGACGTGTAGACAATTTTGAACATAAGAAATTTCTGTGGTTTACATTCAGTTAACGCACAAAAAGATACAAAAATTAGTCCGAAAACTTCTTTAGTTGTGAACAATATATAAATATACCAGATATAAGTGTGTATAGTTTTTAGAGTTTTTGCCAGTTGATTTTCGACACTCGGTATAAAATAAATCAATAATCGTTGGATTGCCAGAAGAGCCAGCAATAAATAAAACACCTGAATAATAATGTACAGAGCCAGTGCCATCAAAAAGAATGACACAATTCCAAGAGCAGCCAAACTTCTGGAATCTAGTTTTATTTGTGCTTCCCATTGGAGACTTACGACTGATAGATGAACAGTACTATAGTTGCGATAATGGAGCTGATAAGATACAAAAATATAAAGTATGTAGCCTTGTTCATTTCATAAAAATGATTGGTAATTGGGAATACAAGAGTCTGGAAATTCTATTTTTTTGCGAAAGGTTTGATCCCCAACTCACAGATTTATCTCGAACCTTATTCACTTTATTCACGTAGACATAGAACGGAAGGAGTATTAGAAAACAGAGAATGAGAATGGAAAATATGACAAGATAGGCAACGAAAGTACTGTTTTCAATAGCATTCACAATTTGCTTCTTGTCGAAGAAATTGGTGAAATTCATTTTTTTGTGGATTTGATCAGAAATTAGAAGAAGAGTTTAGTTAGAAGTCAGTTTTGAATGTTCTGAAAAGTTTCTAAAGTTGAGATGAAAACCACCTGTTTCTTTGCGAAAAAAAACATGTGATACGTTGAAAATGTAAAATCTAGTTTTGAATCATTACTCTGTTTCAACTCGGACATTTTTTGTTCAGCCACCGTTCCTTCCAGTATTTTAAGCGCCGCCGTTATCACCAGTAATTGTATTTCAAGGTGACAAAATTGAAACCAAACAAAAGTGAGAACGATCAATACTTTCAAGTGCACTTTTCATAAAGCCATACATGTTCGACCGAGCCCACCGGGCCCCAATCGAATATGTGGGCTCAAAAACATATAAAAATGAAGTTTTCGGTTGGTTCTACAAGCTCTGAAACTTAGAGTCACCGTTAGACCAATACGAGCGGAACAGAATATTCTAGAGTGCCCAAGCCCATGAACCCGGGCCCGGACAGTCTAGCCTGTCTCGTGAGGTTCAGTTTAGTCAAACCCCCACATCTTTGATTCTGAATAAAGTTATATTAAGGTCCGCTCCACACGGTTAGACATGTATTCAGAAAACAGTTACCTAAAACTAAGAAAAATAAAAAGAAACTGATGAATAATCAATTTTATTTAAAAAAGTTCAAGTTCAACACCATTCGAGCAATTAGCACAACGATTTCAAGATGCCGGCGCAGAGTACTTGCTGACGTTGGTTAAGCTTAATTGCGGTTGAACTGCCGATTCCTGACTGATATCCAATAAAACTTTGAAGAATTTAATCAAACTGAAGTTGCGAAACAAAATATCAATATTCCGTTTGTTACATCCTAGGTATGAAACTTGAATTATTAAAGGAACAATTATAACATCAGATATTGCCACAAATAAAATTACGTAACTAAAAGGGCATCCAAAATAAAACATTAGGAGCATTGCCGGTATAGATAAAAACTTAAAGATCAATATTACAATCATTTGAAAGAATATATATCTCTGCGGTTTGTTCTGATTGGATATAGTAAGATTGGAGAGCTTCGAAACACTCCAAGTGATGGGAATATAAAAAAATGCAGAAAGGATAAAAAGGACGTTCAGAAAAAAGAAAGTAGAAATGTAAAATAAATCGAACATCAATGTTTTCTCGGGCTCACACTCAGTTTGGATACAATAGACATAACAGAAAAGACCCACGACTTCTTTGACTGCGAAGGTTACATAAATACACCAGATGTATTTGTGAATAGTTTTTAAAATTTTAGCAATCTGATTTTCGAAACTTGGCAAAAAATATATTAGTAATCGCTGGATTGCAAGAAAAGCTAGCAGAAAATAGAATACTTGGATTATGATATACAGAGCCAATACCAATAAAAAGATGAGTAGAAGAGCAATAACGACGACGTATCTGAATTTTTATCAATTTTTTCTTTTCAAATAATGATTCAGGACTTACTGATTGTTGTGCAACGCGCGTGCTGAAATTATGGAGATGATGAGATACAAGAATAAGAAATACACTTTTTTGACCATTTCGAAGAAATGATTCGTGATAGGGAAGATCAGGGTCTGTAAAACTTTATTTATTGTCGTTTTCCAAAAGAAAAAACTCACAGACTCATCTCTGGTTTTATTCACTTTGTTCACGTACACATAAAATGGAAGAAGTATCAAGAAAAAGATAGTTAAAATGAAGAATATAATTAAATAAACGAGCATAGATTTGTGTGTGACTAAATCTTTAAATTCCTCTCTGTCGAATAATCTGGTGACGTTCATCGTTTTTAAAATTGAATCCGAAAGAGTTTAGTATGAATTTTCGAAAAAAAAATCTGAAGTTTGGATTTTTGAACCACCTGTTGTCTTGCAAAAAACACGTGTGGTTAGTGAAGTTTGTTGGATAAAGCTCTGATTCACTATTCTGTTTCAACTTTTCCATTTGTATGACGGTGAAATAAATTGTTGGTTTCTGAGCGTTTATGATTCGTGAAGTTTGGCACCACATGATCAGACATGGGCGACTGGTGCGGTCTGCCGAGATGGAAAGTGCCGCTCGCGCTGATCTTCGACAAAAACAACTGCGTTACAGTCTATTTTGTCGCTTTTGAATATACTGAATCTAGAAAAAAAAAGTTTCCCGCTGACCTCGGTGCCGTCAAGCGCACTGCGGTCACGTTCGCGTGTGCCGCAGCAGCCTCATCTGGGGCAAATCAAGGTGAGGTTGTCGCTCACCGCCACCCATGGTTGCACATCATGTGGAATATGAGAAATCAGTTTATAATCTTTCAGTCAAATTTTTGCATTTTTTTCTGTTTTATATGCTTTTTTCAGTTTGCACAACCGTTTAGATTCATTCTTCAAACAATTGTAAATCAATAATGGTAACAGTCAATAAGTTATTTCATTATGCTCTTGAAAACATCAGCCTCTTCTCAAGCCATCGACTTCTTCTCCAGACTTCCACAATTCGAAGAGCTTCCACAAATTGATGTAGTACTGGGTGTCACATACTTCTTTCCAATACAGAAGTTCCAATAGTGAGGAACAAAGAAAATATAAGCGAACGGAGAGATAACTGGTGCCAACATGAAAGAGATCGTTATGGAGTACTGTAGAATATCAGGTTGAGCGTTTTGGGTGTACATTGCAAGGAAGAAGAAGACACCGAGGAAGATCCAGATAGGAATGCAGACTTGGAAGGTTAGGATCTGGAAACACCAGGTTCGAATCGACTAATAGGAAAGAAAAAAATGTTTTGTCAAACCAGCAATATGAAACCGAGTTTTTAAAGATTTCGAGCGAAGTTCAAAGTTCAACACACCTTAACCAACTGCTTATTGATAACCTTCACATCCTTCGAAAGTGTGGCTCCCATGCTCAGAATAAAGTTAATCAACACATTTCTTATCCATGTATAGGCGATAACAACCAATACAGCAGTGATTACAAGCTGCATATAAACCACAATTGAGCTCCAGTATACTGTAGAACCAGTCAAAATCATTTCAGAAGTCCCTGTAGTTTGATTGAAGTTGAAGACATCAGTAGAGTTTAGTTTCATTTCCAACTGTTCCGCATCGAACAGCTTGATCCAAATTGCCATATGGACAAAGCTGGGGGTGTAGACAACGAACGCGGCAAAAATGATACTTTTGATAGATGGGTCACGGACATAGAGGATGTAATAACGGAATAGATAACAGGCAATGAGCCAGATCAAGTTGTGCTCCAGGAAGCTTCCCATGAACATGTGACCGGCATAGCAAGCAGTCGGACCGATAGAAGTACAAGGTCCAGTTGGGATGATAGTGACGGAGTTGCCATCGGTGAGGATTCTAAAACTTTTTTACTGTTTCTAGTAGTTGTCAAAATGCAAAAAAAATTATAATAGCCAATGGCTTCTTTTTGTAAGATCCGAAATCTACTCACCTCTGCATAACAAAAAGATTCGCCAGTGAAGACATTATATCCGTGAGTGACTTGTTTGTAATCAAAGCCGAGCAGGGACGCATAATTTTTGGAGATTTCGTTAGTGCAAGGTACAACAAGAAGATGTTGATTCCAACACCGAAAACGGAGAGAAAAGTGTGAATGGATTGATAGAGACCGAACTCCATGGTTTACCTGGAAATGGGGAGCATATATCAAAAAGTATGTCGGTAGAGAAAAAAACAAAAAGAAAAAAAGATAACTGGAGGTATGGGGAATCGAACCCCAGACTTCTCGCATGCAAAGCGAGCGCTCTACCCCTGAGCTATACCCCCACGAGAATAACGAGTGAAAGTGGTCGTGAAGAGACGACATTTTTTTGGAAATCGGGAAAAAAACATAGTGGTTTTATGGAAAAAATCCTGTTTCAGAAATTTGACATTAGAATGAACTTGTACGTCTTCTTCATTAATAGGTAACTTTAGTAAA
The DNA here is from genome assembly GCA_000143925.2 of Caenorhabditis brenneri. NCBI lineage: Eukaryota > Metazoa > Nematoda > Chromadorea > Rhabditida > Rhabditidae > Caenorhabditis > Caenorhabditis brenneri. The sequence goes on along the minus strand of GL379923.1, from coordinate 126,326 downwards.
TATTCACTCGGAAATTAATGAGAAGATAGCCTATCGGGCATTATTAATTGTAAAATTGTTAAAGGATTGGAAAATGAAAAGTATTCTGTAAATAATTTGAAAAAATTGCTTCAATCAGCATTCAACTTTGTTCCGGGAAATCCTAGAACTTCTACATTTTTTTCTCAGTTTCATGTACATATTAAAGCAGGGTGATTGTGGCAAGAAATAATTTGTAGAAGGTCAAATAAGATTTCATAACTGGAATTTGGGCTTCCTATCAAAACACAATCTCTTTCACGTTATATACCTACCACACTCCCATTCATACTTTCTTCTTTCTATAGTGCTCATCAAGTACCACAAGTTCATGAATGACCCATTAACTAGGTATTCAAACCGAATGAATACAATTTCTGATGTTTCATTTCTGATCACATTTCACCTCATTCCCTTTTAAAGAAATTTATGCCAGATGAGACATCTGAAACCGATCACATAATGCTATTTTTGTAGGGCGATAAACGATCAAAGTTTTATTTCACAAGAGAGTTAGAAGCGAAGATCAGGAGGAATGAATAGATGGATAATTGAAGAGGGTCTTTGATGAGTTGTTATGGTTTGGTCTTTGGTTTTTGTGATTGAATATTGTCAAGATCTGGAATTTATCTGCAACGGGCCCATCGAAAATGTCCCTTATTCAAATATTTCGTTTACGGTTTCTTTCAGTTATTATGTGGTAACTTTTGCAGCTTCACTGATCAGTTTTTGAGTGGTGAATCTAATCCAGTTTTATCCAACTACAAGGTTATTAATATCTACAGTCAGATTTCAATACAACATAGTCCCTTGAACTCATCATTATAATCGATTTTAGCGAAATTCCCTGTTTCTCATTGCTCAGTTTAAGGACAATTTCATTAATCCTGGCTGAATGAATTCCAACTAGTATCTCTTCTTCACATTCCTTGCTTCCCTATAAAATGCTATTCTCCCCCATGGCCTCCTTTTTTGACTTGTTTACTCTCTCGCAGAACGCTTCTGCTTTCTCCATTCGCCTCTCGTCATCAAACATTTCTGCGTTTCTCTGTGTTTCCCTTTTACTCCTCTTTTGAAATGTGGGGGTATAGCTCAGGGGTAGAGCGCTCGCTTTGCATGCGAGAAGTCTGGGGTTCGATTCCCCATACCTCCAGTTAACTTTTTTCTTTTTTTTTGAACCACTAAAAATATTTTACGCATTTCCAGGTAAACCATGGAGTCTGGTCTCCATCAATTCATACACTCTTTCCTTTCCGTTTTCGGTGTTTCAATTGTTCCCGTTTTTTAGTAAAGCAAATGCATATGAAACTGAAAAAGTTCAACAATTCAATTTATTATGAGGAAAGAGAAACAGAAAACTTTTATGAAATGATAGAAAAAAAAACAAATAATAACAGCCGATACGAATGATTCAAAAACATCTTCATCATGGTTGATAAAAGAAAAATCAAAAGAGATTCGGGTTTTAAAGTCAATGGGAAAATGAATGGGCAATATTGAGTGAACAAGAATTTGGTAAAGATGTGATTACGGTAGGAAAAATGAGCAATGACTGTTCGGCGTCGACCCATTGGCGTCATCAATTTCGATAGAATTTTTGTAAACAATCTGAAACAGTAAAATTTTTGATTAAATTTCGGAAAATTCACGAAGACTTTTTCAGCCTTACCTCATTTACGCTTTCCTCTTCCTTGCAAATCCCCTGCTTCTTCCAACTTTCAGAGTCCACCATGCTCCTGGCGTCAATATCTGCTCGGGCGGCAACTTGCCCTTTCCTTGCCCTCTAACTGGCTTCTTCTTCTTTGGAGCAGGTACCACAGGTGACACTGTTGTCGCAACTGCAGCATTTGGAGCTGTCTCAGTCTTCTGCTTCACTTCGTCCTTCCTAATCATCCATGGACGATCACCTTTCTCCCCTGTACATCCACAAGGGACGAATAGAGGGATTGGATGAGGAGTGAGTTGCTCGACAAGGAATTTCCCAAGCTCTTTTTTCTGCTCCAGAGTTAGTTTATTGGATTTCCATGCTTCGAGATGAGGAACCAAGTGAAGGTTCAGCATATCGTGCTCTTCTTCAGTGAGCTCCAACCGTTTCCACCGATATTTATCGCTCTTTCTTTGCGCTTTCTCAAACTCCTCACGAGTAACTGTCCTGTGTTCCGCGATCTCCAAAATATTCCAGTCAGCAATCTTCCTCATATCACTTCTGGAGAAGACCACATCCTTTGCTGGACGCGTTTCTCCATTGGTCAGTTTGGAATAGGTCTGACAGATGAGGCAAAGTTGATCTGGCGGGAGAGGATTGGTCTTCATATTCTTGGTGCAATTTGAGCAACACCATCTTGGAGTGAAGTCGAGAGGCTCATGGAATCTATCATCGCATCTACAGACTTTGGCGTAAAAACTTTTGTGATAAATTTTGTATTTTGAGAAGTAATCGTTGACTTCAAGTAGATGGTAGTTGCGGAGCTGAAAATATTTCTTAATTTTTCCTGCTTCAACGTTTTTTTATCTGGCTATAACATTTTGATCAGAGATGGCAATTTGACAGTTACTTGAAAAAAACTCACCACTTCCTTCTGCAACCTGTTCCTGTTGAAAATCCTAACTCGCAAAAAATTATGGAACTTCCGATACTGTCCCTCACTGAGTGGTTTGAATTCTTGATGCAACTTTTTCAGGGATTTATCAATATTTTCCAGCGCATCAGGGATTGAATATTTACTGTACATCAACACTTGTAGAGCATAATGAAACGGAATATGCCCCTCAAATTGTCTCCAAATGACTTTCCAATAGGTATACCAAATCATTTCAAACGATAGTTTTTCCTTTTTATCCTTCTTAGGCTGCGGTCTCCACATAGCTTCTCCCATTGGCTCTTGATTTTTATAGTATTCCGCTGGATCCACTTCTGGAGTGTAGGCCGGAATATCCACTTGGAATTCTTTTCCAAATTTGACACCTTGGAAATATTCTGGAGTTTTTCCTTTTTTCTCCTCTTCTTCTGCCAATGCTCTCTTCTTTTTCCGTTGTCCTCTAGTTCGTTTTTCTTCTTCTTGTTTTCTTCGTTTGGCTTCTTGCTCCTCTTTCTTTTTCTCCAAGTCTTCAACTGGGAATTGGTGAGGTTGGTGGCGAAGGCCGTAGGGGTATGTTCCTGCGCCAGGGGTGTCTAGAAAAAATTTAACTTTTGTGTTTCATGTAACTGATAGATAGATTTTTGGGATACCATCTTGATAATTTGTATCTAGACGACAAACCTGTATAATAATTATTCCAGTTCAGGTTCTCTTTTTCCTCTTGCTCAGCTTTCTTTCGCTTCTCGTGTTTCTCAAGTTCTTGCTGGTAATAGTCCATATTGGTGACTTTCACTCCCATAATTATATCTCCTCTTTCCGATTCTTCTAGTGTAAACACAGTTCGTCTGGAAGTTAGAACAATGAAAATCTTCACGACGTACCACTAAAGGAATGTAAGGATTGTCAGGTTGATAAAAATAATGGGAAACAGAGATAATATTTTTTCAAATGAAATTCTGATGAAACAAGTTCCGAATACATAAAAACCTAATCCCAAGATTACTAAGGGGTGCAAAAATGGTTAGACTGAAAAAAACTATGTGGATCAGGAATTTTTTTAAAATTTTTTTTTTGTTATTTTTCAATTTTCTCATACTCTAGCCTAACATATTCTTATTTGGAAAAACTGGATTCAAAGTCTCTCTAAAACTGCCCCTCACCTCTTTCTGTCACTCCTACGTTCCCTGAACTTTCGGAATGTTTTCTCGATGACGATGATGTACTCATTCCCCATTTTTATAACTCTCCTAGTGATTTCGATATTCCGATTCATTGTTTTTGGTGGTGGCATGTCGTCCAAAATGATCACTTCTTGGCTTGGTTGCTCACTTATTTGATTGGTGTTAAGGACAGGTGGGTTTGATCTGAAAATCAACAGTTCGAATTATGTCAATAAAGCTGAGAACCCTTACCGTCTAGCAAGTTGTGGTGGCCATTCAGGTTTCCAGGTTGCTGGTCTCTCCACATCCTTGGAGTGATTAACAGCAATTACATCTGGTTTTTCTATGGACTGTGGGTTGGGATTGGTTTTGTTGGGAATTGGTGGAGTTGATCTGGAAACAAGAAAACTGTAATTGTTATTCATTCACATATTTTAACTTACCCTTCGGCTTGTTTTGGTGATTGCTCATGTGTTTCTGGTACATCTACTTCTTGCTCATCATCGTTCATTGGACGTTTTGACCTAAAAGTTGTAAAACGATAAACCAAAAATATGAGAACTGAACTACTAACCGTCTAGAGCGTGAAGGTGGCAATCCAGAAGTTCCTGGCTGCCCGTCGTCAGTGGCAAGCCGTGGCACTCTCGTGTTTTGTTGTCTGCAAAATTTTGAATAATTTCCGTTTCATTCACAAAGTTTCAACAAAAAGTTTCGAAAAAAAAAGCATTGTTGTGTTTGTAAACGACTCACTCTCGTTTTGATGACGCCTTCTCAGAGTCATCCAACGTGATGACCCGTTCAGATGGTTTTTCAGATGAATCTGTTTCTGGATCCACCTCTGTCACTACCGGTTCACTAATGTTTGCTGAATTTCTCAACCTCAAACGGTTGATTTTTTGTTTTTTAGTGAGGTAGCAACCGGCGAGGAAGTAACCAAAAAAGAGAGGAGATAACTCAAAAGTTCCTCGTTGCCCATTGTTTGTTGTAATGCGTGGAGCTGTTGTGCTTTGTTGTCTGTAAAAATATTGCAAAAATCTGTTTCAAAGACTAAATTTCTCGAGATTGCATGAAAGAAATTTTAATACCACCTGCGTCCTGACAAGGGAGGTAACTTAAGAAAGTCCTTCAGAATTTTCTATAAACTTGCAGAGGGGTACTTTCGAACCTGCTTTAAACGATGGTCATAGTCTCCAGAATCAAAACTCGCAAAAAGAGCACAAATTTTTTGCTCCAAAAACGTTCCTCGAGAGGCGCACTTTCTTAATGGCCACTTTCTCTGTTTATTTGCCGAGAAGGGGTGGCCGAGTGGTAGAGCGTCAGTCTAGTAAGCTGAGGGTAACGAGTTCGACCCCCCGAACCTCTTTTTGTTTTTAATTTTTTTCTAAACCCACAACGAGCTTCAAAATGGATTTTGAGCATCAAAAACAAGTTTTCTCATTTCCAAAGACACAAAATAATCGGATAAAAACTTTTTGAGAAATTTCATTTTTTCGAAAATTTATTTTTTTTTGCATGTCCGAACCCATGAAAATTTTTGCGAACTTTTTTTTGAAAACAATTTCTTTGAAACTCCTGGGAGTGATTGTGCATAGCATACGTGTTTTTTATTGGTTTTTGCTAGGATGTTTGGTCAAAATCTGTGAAAATCCGTCATTAGAATTCGGAAAAAATCTAGTTTTTTATGCTTTCATGGTTTTATTTCTCGAAAAACCTAAATATGGACTTCGAAGTATCCCTGTAAGTCTTTCTTATCACTGTATACCACTTCAGAAACTTCGAAGAAAATGTTTTCAAAAAAAAGTTCGCAAAAATTTTCATGGGTTCGGACATGCAAAAAAAAATAAATTTTCGAAAAAATGAAATTTTTCAAAAAGTTTTTATCCGATTATTTTGTGTCTTTGAAAATGAGAAAACTTGTTTTTGATGCCCAAAATCCATTTTGAAGCTCGTTGTGGGTTTAGAAAAAAATTAAAAACAAAAAGAGGTTCGGGGGGTCGAACTCGTCACCCTCCGCTTACTAGACTGACGCTCTACCACTCGGCCACCCCTTCTCGGCAAATAAACAGAGAAAGTGGCCATTAAGAAAGTGCGCCTCTCGAGGAACGTTTTTGGAGCAAAAAATTTGTGCTCTTTTTGCGAGTTTTGATTCTGGAGACTATGACCATCGTTTAAAGCAGGTTCGAAAGTACCCCTCTGCAAGTTTATAGAAAATTCTGAAGGACTTTCTTAAGTTACCTCCCTTGTGAAATTAAACACACACTCACCCTCTTTCCGAAAGCGTCTCCATCTCATAGTCATCCAGTGTAATTACCCTTTCGTATGGCTTGTCTGATGCTTCTGGCTCCTTTTCAGACCTAACCACCTCTGGCTCACCACTTTGAGCAGAACCTTTTGACCTGAAAAAGAGTGAATTGTCTGAAAAGCTCGCAAGAACTAAATATCTCACCGTCTAGAGCGTGCAGGTAGTAATCCAGAAGTACCTGGTTGCCCATCGTCAGTAGCAATTCGTGGCGATGTTGTGCTCAGTGGTCTGGAAAAATGAAAAAATTTATGTTTCAAACACGAAGTTTCTAGTTTTTTTTTAGTAGAATACATCTTGATTAATCTTGACAAAGACCGGAATAGAAACACAAACTTACCCTCTTTCTGAAAGTGTTTCCATCTCAAAGTCATCCAGTGTTATAACTCTCTGGTATGGTTTCTCAGATGGTTGTGGTTGGTCCTCTGTTGTATTATCAACGGGTGGATTTGAACTGAAAATATATGAAGTGTGAAAGAATTTTGCTAATTTTCAAGCTTCACCCTCCAACAAGTTGAGGTGGCTGTTGCTCAGATGCTCCTGGTTGTCCAGCATCTTCATAGTCTTCAATAGTGACAACACCTCCCACTGCACGAGCGGATGTTCCCGGTCTTCTCCATACACTGAAACGTACAATTATGTCACCACCGCGTAAATTTTCTGTTACACATAACTTTTGTTTGAAACACAATTTTATTAAATTTATTCACCGAACGTTGCTAACTTTAAAACTATAATATGTTGTGAACTCTTTTAATCGTAACCAGTTTACGAACAGTTTCTTTACAAAATAAGAAAAATTCAGTAAAAGTTACCCTCTCTCCGATTCCGGCGGTGGTGAGCCAGTCTCATAGTCCGCCATAGTGATAACCCTTTTGTATGGTTCATTGGTGGTAGCTGGTTGGGTTTGGTTTGCATTAGGGACAGGAGGGTTTGAGGTGCTTCCTGGTTGTTCTTCAACTTCAAAGTCCTCAATAGTGATAACACCTCCTACGGTCCGTGCGGTCGAGCCTCGTGTGCTTATTACGCTGAAAATTTATTAATTTGATGAATCTGGAATTTTGACAAAAAATGTCCGTTTCTCGTTGTCTTTGTTAGATGATAGATACTAAATAGATATTGGGATGTTGATGATCCAAACCCTTACCTTCTTTCTGATCCCGTTGATGGCGGATCGTCATCCAAAGTGATCACTTCTTTTTGCTGTTGCTCGGTAGCTCTTGATGTTCTAAGAGCACGCGGGTTTGATCTAGAAATCTACGTTCTTTTCTAAGCTGGAAGTTCAATAATCCTCACCCTCCAGCAGGTTGTACAGATGCTCCAGGCTCTTCGGCATTGTCACTGATAGTGATAACATCTCCGACTGGTCGTTGTGGTTGTTGGCCGGTATTTCTCGAGGAATTCGTTCTAGAAACAGATCTGCAATGAAGAAATTATTTTTTTTAACCTTATAACTCACCTTTGCTGTGGTTGTTGAGTTCCAGATGTCCTAGCCTGTGTATTTTGCGTAGCCACTTGTTTTTTCCTGAATCGTTTTCTCGGCCGTCTGGATCTCGGTTGCCCATTGGATTCCATCATCTCCATTTCCTCCAACGCATCATCGGTTGCCAGAACTCTCCATCTGAAATTTATATTGCTCAACGATTACAGTATTTGACCTCTCACCGCTGAAAACCTTCCTTCATTGGTGGTGCTGTTCTCAGGTCATTGTAGCCAGTAGGGATATAAATTCGCCGCATGATTAGTTCTCTGTAAAACAACCGAATTTGAATTTCCCCGTTTTTTTGTCAGTTTATCACCTCAATGGAGCTTTCTTAGGCCCACCATGTCTCTGTTTATAGGTAACTGATCGAATGAAAGCTTGTAGAACCACACTATATCTGAAAAAGTATATATTGATTTTTGAATCAGATGGAAGGCTGTACTTCTCTTTGGATGTCGGATCTTCATCTGGCATATCTTGATCCTCAACTTCATCGGCCTGTGGTGGTTCAATGGTCTCGGGCTTTTTGGCTATTTTCTTTGGAGTGGCTGGCGGCTTTCTGTTGTTTTTTCTTGGGTTGCCTCTGGATTTGTAGGCGGTTTTCTTCTTGACCGGTTGGCGTTTTGGTTTTTGAACAGCCTGGCGAGCACTTCTGGAAATTTGGGTTAGGCAGGGATACATAAGTCAAGAATGAGAATGTCCGGAACAAATACTTGATGGATTAAGAACTTTTAGGATGGTTATGAAACAAAAATAAAGAAAACATATGTTTTCAAACTAACGTACCTTCGTCTGCCATTATTCTTCTCCACAGTTTCCTCATTTTCTTTTTCCTCATCTGGCATGTCTTCTGTATCAGCCACTTTTGCACCGGCCTCTGATTCTTCAGCCGGCTTGTTTGAAGGTTTTTGAGCAATTCCACTGGCTGTCCTGAGAGAATTATTTTTTAGTTTTCGAACCAAGCTAGGAAACTAACATAATCAGTTGAATAGAATTTCGTATAGATTTTTTCAACTCATCATCCGATACATCAATATCTTCTACAGACCCAAGGTTGGCACTGATTGGATTCTTGGTTGGTGGTGGTTTCAGAAGTTCTGGTTCTCTGGTATACCGGATGATTCTGAAAAAGAATGCATTTGGGTTTGCTGTCTGACCAATAGATTAACGTTTCGTCATCATTATTTCACAACAACCAGAAACTGGTAATTTTGTTCGGAGATCTTTCAACTAATAAAAATTTTGAAATCGAAAAAAAAAACTTCTCAAACCTCTTATCCCAAACATGTAAATCTAAATACGGATTGCCATTGTTATCTTTTTTCTTGTAGGGCACCTCGTATACTTCATTGAACTTGGAGAACATCAGCACTTTCTCTACTTTGGGAGCATTTTCATCTCGATGCGCAGATTTGAGAGCCGACCTAAAAACAGTGGTTAAATTGACTTAATGCTTATTCAAATGACGAACCTGAGGGGCTCGGCCATTCGTATGTCTTCAACTGGATCATTTTCATTATCCGATACATCTATAACTTCAACGGGCTCTGGCTCAGTCAGCTCCTTTTGCGTTTTGGTTGCTTTTAGCACTTGTTTTGTTTGGGGAGACCTGGAATTAGGGAATTGATAAAAAAGAATCGTTAATAGGGGTTTTAAAAAAATCATATTTCAATCTACTAACAAAGCAAAGCTTATCGCTCCGAGTAACCGTTGAAATAATACCGAAATTATGTATATCTAAACTTATGGAGCACAAGAAACTGCAAAAATGTTCAAGAAAATGTGTTGTGAAGTAATATGGATATGTAATATGAATCAACTACCTTTGAATCTGTTGTTCTACTTGAAGATCATCAACTGCCTCCGCTTCAACATTTGATGCTTGTGGTGAAGGAACAGAAGTCTCTGGGTCTTCGATAACATTATTGTGACGGGTTGATTGGATATTTCTGCTGGAATGAATTGACGAATGATAACAAGAAACAACGTATTATTTCAGTACACATTTTAGTTGACAAGTAAATGATTCAAAACAGAAAGTATTTTCTTCAATAATATTGTCAAGGCTCACTTGTTAATCCTAGGAAACAATACCCCAATAATTTCTAAAGTCATCGAAACCGTAAAATATGGCCTGGACCTATATTTTCTTACCTCTTCTCTCTGATAATTTCATCCGCCTTATCTTCATAACCAGGGACATCTTGAATATTCAAGGGTCCAGAAGTCACTGGAGTATTGTCTTCAGTGGCTTTCATGACAGCTTTACGAGTCTGACCAACTTCTTTGGCTTGTCTGAAATTATAGTTGTTTTTGTCATTTTCAAAATAATTTTGAATAAAAAGCGAAGATGGCGTGTTCAACACATAGTTTTAACAAACAAGACCGTATATACGCTTGTCGACAAAATCGTTAGCTGTATGCGCAAAAACCTTTTGCCGACAAACACACGTTTGTCTGGAAAATTTCAGCGTTTTTTTTTCGGTTTCGGCTATGTTTTGTTTTTATCTCTAAATCGTTAGTTTGATTTCAAAATTGGAGTCAACACTTTTGTCCTTAAACTGAAATTTCAATGCATACCAACATCACATTTGTCAACAAAGCCAGTAAAAGCTCAATAAAGCCTGTGTCGGACAAATAGATAAATACCTTAAGCAGTTGGAAAAAAATTAGTGAATTATTCGAAGAGCTATTGATCAAAACAGTCTGGAACAGTGTTCCAAGCTTCCAAAGGAAAATAAATGAAAAGTACTGGAGTAAAACTTCAAAAAGAACGTTGATGCACCATTAACGAAAATTGGTATCTTTTTTTCAAAAGACCATGAAACACTGAATTCATGCATTGGAAAATAGATAATGGAAAATGATTTTTCTAATAGGTTCTGCTATCATAGAAGAAATAAGACACCCCTAGACCCTGGTTTTATATAACAACACTGAAACAGAAAAGAATATCTTACAGTCTTGTTGCCACTCGCGGTACGTCTTCTTCAACATTTGTAACTCCTGAAGAGTTTCTATTTGATCTAGTTTTTGGTTTTGATTGCATCTCTTTACAATTGCTAAATGTTGTTGTACCATTGCCATTTGTTGACGGTACTTCAAATCTTGGTTCGCCTGCATCATCTTCCACAGTAATTATCACGTCGTCATCACATGCACCTGGTCCGGAGCTCCCAACTTCATTATTTTTCTTTGCAACTTGGCCAACACGAGCATTTGATTGATGAGATCTGAAAATATAATTGACATGATCATGGCGAATGACCTTGTTTGCTGAACGTACTTTGGAGAACTGGAAATAATTTCCACGTCAACATCATTCACAGAATTCGGAACAGCATTTACTTGAGGAGGAGCAGAGGTTCCTGGCTTACCGGACTCCGCGGTGACTTTTGTGTTGCGCTGATCGGGCCTAGAAAATTCAATGGAAATGAAGAACACCAAAAACTAACACACTGATCCCCTAATCATAACTTCTAAAAACAGTATTTTTGGCTTGGTTTTCCTAACACCGGCCGAAAAAATTAAGACCGGCCGAAATATCACCGGCCGAAAATAACACCGGCCCACGAAATTTTTAGGACCCCCAAAAATTATCACCGGCCAAAATAAGACCGGCCGAAAATAAAGCCGGCCGAAATGAGAAGACTTTTATCACCGGCCGAGCTCGAAAATAAGACCGGCCCAAATCTGTGAAAGGATCGGCCAAAAAATTGTTGTTTTTTTTTTGAATGTCTTGAATTTTTGCTCCAAATGGGCCGTTTGTTTTCTAAGCCTGTTCTAATAGTGGTGTTTTACGCTTCGAAGGGTGGATTACTTGGCCCACTATTAAAACAGGCTTAGGAAACACAACGAAAAAGCTTTCAGAGCAGAAAACCAAGTCATTAATCCTGGAAATTTGAGATTCCGGGTGTTAATTTTTGAATTTTTGGATGGTCATCTCATAGATTTGGGCCGGTCTTATTTTCGTGTTCGGCCGGTGATAAGGGTCATTGCTCCTCGGCCGGCTTTAATTTCGGCCGGTCTTATTCCGGCCGGTGATAATTTTCGGGGGTCCTAAAAATTTCAGCGGCCGGTGTTATTTTCGGCCGGTGATATTTCGGCCGGTCTTAATTTTTTCGGCCGGTGTTAGGAAAACCAAGCCGTATTTTTTGATTGAAAAAGTTTTCGAGAAAGAATGAAGTCTAGAACTATCACAACAGCTAAATTCACAAGGGACTGTTCTAGCTGAGAAAAAAGCTATATTAGTGAGTTATAATTTTGACTTCCAAGAAGGTCCTACCTCTCGCTCTCCCGCAATCGGACAACCTTGTAGTCTTCTATATTTATCAAGCCTCCCATTGTTGGGTCATCAGCTTCTGGCTTATCCCTCTCGGGAGTGATTGAATGTTGGGATCGGTAGAGCATTCTGGAAAATATTGGATAGACAATTTGATTATCCGAGTCAGAAAGTATGTTTCAAATGGCTGTCATGAAACAGTGAAAATTTTTTGGGTAATTCTGAATTTTTAATATTTACAAATTCTCACCTGTCTCCATTTGATAGCCCTGCTCCAGATCCACCTTTTGCAGTTACGCCACTAGAAGCTACAATCTGATTTGTGGGTTTATCCGGATTCCCAGATTTGACCGGTACATCATGGACATCAGGAGGAGGGACAGTGGGTCCTGGCTTACTGGGCTCCGCGGTGACTTTTGTGTTCGGCTGATTGGGCCTAGAAAATCAGATGAAAGAGATAGTGATGAGTTCAACAAAAACGGGATTTTAAAAAAATGTTTTTTTTTTTTAAATTGTACTCAATCTAGTCGTTTTAAAAGATCATGATTATTAAAGAATTTCTGGTGAACGTATGTTTTTTGTCAGTAACGACGTTGATTTTCAAGAAAATCCTACCTCGCCTTCCTCGGCTTGTAGTCTGCTAGACTTATCAAGCCTCCCATTGTTTCGTCAGTAGCTTCCGGCACATCTCTTTCAGGAGTTACAATTGCACGTTGGGATCGGTAGAGCAACCTGGGAAGCATTGCATAATAACATTAAAGAAAAAAACTATGTTTCAAATGGCTGTCATGAAACAGTGAATACTTTGTGGGTAATTCCAGTACGTTTCAAGATGGAATTTCTCACCGGTTTCCATTTGATAGCCCTGATCCAGATCCTTCTTTTTCAGTTCCAACATCAGACGCTTCAGCACGATTCGTGGGTCTTTCCCGATTTCTAGATTCCTCGTCATCACTTATTATTATCACATCGTCGTCATCAGGTTCTACTCGTTTGGTATTACAATCAGCATTCGATTGATTTGATCTTGCAGTTTTAAACGCGTCACCATTATTTTCAGCATCCGGTGGATCACGTACTTCCGAAGGGACAGAGGTTCCTGGCGCAATAGGATCTGTGGTCATGCGACTGGCTTCGGTGTTGCGGCGGTTGTGCCTAAAAATCTAATAGGTGAAAACCCTGTACATAATATTTATAGTGAGACACAGTGTACTAATCATAACAATTGAAAACAGTAATTATCAGTGAAAATGTTTTGATGTTTCTAGAAGTTTCTATATGGCTACTTTTATCACATAATGTTGTTCGTTTACTCCGAGCTATGCTGGTAAAAAACTGTATTAGTGAATAACAATGTTGACTTTCAAGAAGATCCTACCTCAAACCCTCCATCAATGGGATACCATCTGCATCTTCGAAATCTTCTAGAGTTATGACACCTCCTGTTGTTGCTTTAGTAGCTGCTGGCTCATCCCTTTCAGGGATTATAAGTGCACGTTGGGATCGGAAACGGGCTCTGGAAAGCATACTGTGAAATACGAAATATTCAAGAAAAAAAGTGTGTTTCAAATGGCTATCATGAAACAGTGACCATTTAGTTGATAATTCCAGGAATTGTTATGTTGCACATCTTTCTAATTTCTTACCTGCTTTCACTCAAATGTCCTGCTTGTTCAGATCCTCTTTTTCTATTTCCAACATTAGACGCTTCAGCACGATTTGTTGGTCTATCAAGAATACCAGATTCCTCATCATCGCTTATAATTACCACATCGTCGTCATCAGCACCTACTCGTTTGCTATTCGCTTCAGAATCCGTAACATCAAGTGTTTGAGGACGAGCAGAGGATCCTGGTTCACTGGGCTTTTTGTTGAGGCGGGTAGCTTCGGTGTTCCGGTGATTATGTCTAGGAAAATAGAAATGAGAAAAACTAACTAACTCTGCCTAGGTTGTACCGGAGTAATGTGCCTGGCGTTTTTTGTACTAATCATGACTATTGATAACAGTGATTCTCACTGAATCTCAGTTAGGCATTTCTGATACCGTAAATACTGTAATAGAAGCCCACCTGTAATATACGCCCACCTTAAGGACCCCTTTGAAAAATAGAAGCCCACACTCTAATAGAGGCCCACCCTTCAATAGAAGCCCACTTTTGGTGTGGTTTTTCGTAACATTACTTGCATTGCACTATTTTCGGCGTTTTCGGAGAACTTTGTTTTTTCAAAAATCGGGTTGAAAAATAGAAGCCCACCCTGTAATAGAAGCACACCTGTAATTAAAGCCCACCCTAAGGACCCCTTCGAAAAATAGAAGCCCATGGGCTTCTATAACTGTATTTACGGTAATTCATAATATTTTGTGTGTTATTTCGAGCGAACATTGCTCAAAACAAGAGCAATCCAAGTTAATCAGACAATGAAACAGTGAATATTCCCAACCAACCTTCTCTCTGCAGCCCGTATTTCTGACTCCGTAGCTGTATCGAAGTCTTCATAGTCTGCCAAAGTGATCACTGGTCCTTCATCCTTCTTTTCATCAACTTTTTTCTTCTTCAGTGGACTAAAAATACAATGTTTCAGTAAAATTTCATCTTTGCCTAGAGCTTACAAACATACTAGTGACATTAATCAAACTAACCCTGTTCTCATATTGTCAATTTGCCACTGTGGTGGTGGTCCGGAGCAACCAGGCTGCCCATCGTCTGTGGCCAACCTGGTCCTAACCCACCACATGTTTGAGTGGTCTTGTCTGAATTCCGGAGTTTTTGGTTGACAAATAAATAACGGAACGATTTCTGAGAGAATATAAAAAGTAAACGATAGTTATTAAAAAATTGCAGTCATCATTGTGATTCTCATCGTCTGCTGTTAACATAGGAGTGAAATTGTATTTTTGCTTATTTCTCAGAGCAGAATAAGAATTAGTGAACTATTTTGGGTCATGAATCACAGCGAAGAGTGCGAAAGATGTAGATTGTTTCCAAAGTTATGAATTCATATTTATCAACTAAGTGAAATTGAAACAACTAACAAGCTGATAAGGCATCACTATTTACAATGGTTAGTATATTTCGAAATTGATTTTGGAATTGCTTTTGGTAATACTTGGCATAATTAGTTCTTACTTGTCAGGAATAAAATCTAAGAATCTCAAAAATTCTAAGACCCGTAAGATTGATTGTAAATTTGGAAATCACCACGAAAAGGCCATACCTAATCCAACGAAATAACCTCAACTTCAGTAGGTTAACAGTTCTTTGAAACGGAAGAATTTTTCTCATAGTCAGCAAGGGTTTTCCTGCTTTCTTACTACCAAAAAAATAACAGAATTTTTTAAAGAATATCTCATCGAACTTTTATAAAGTATTTTCTTGATCGCACAATACGGCCCACCAATTGAAATCGTGAAACTGACCACCAATTGAATCTTGCCAATGAAACAGAAAATATATGAATGAGTTTTTTTCATTCATTCAACACAACAAAAAATCCTCAGCTTCACACAATAACTATTACATCTTGCCGCTTTGAGAATTCTCATTGTTGACTAACTCGGCATGAGACAACCCAAAAGATGTTTCTGTAACCTTGGCTGTCT
Organism: Caenorhabditis brenneri; assembly: GCA_000143925.2. Classification (NCBI taxonomy): domain Eukaryota; kingdom Metazoa; phylum Nematoda; class Chromadorea; order Rhabditida; family Rhabditidae; genus Caenorhabditis; species Caenorhabditis brenneri. The sequence continues at coordinate 110,904 of GL379923.1, read as the reverse complement.
GTCGAGAGAGAGCGTAAAAGCATTGAGGAAAAACATAAATTCGGTATTTCCAAAGTTGGAGTTAGTTTAAAATTTCTTTCATTAACAACCAGCGCTACTAACACAGTCAATCAGCAATAAAGACGTCTCAATGTATCAAGTTCTCTTGTCAGGTTTTTCTCAAATATTCGAAACAGTGATGTTTATGAGGCACTTTCTGTAAGAAGAGACTTCCCATTGGCACAGTTGCAAAAAGTTGTTCGGATCCGGACGATTTTTGGATCATATATGTACCCATATGAGTGATTTATGACAAACATGTTACTAGACCCCTATGACGTCATCGTCTGGAAATATAGCTGGAAATATGATTTTCAGCTCAAAAATTCAAAAAATTTTCATTTTTGAGATATGGTCTCCAAACTAAAGGAGGTTGATATTGGACCCTTAGGGCATCTCCAATAAATTTTTGAGCCATCTACGAGCTCGGGAAATGGTCCAAATAATTTTTGAATAGAGTTTTTTTCAATTTTTCTCGAAAATTTTGAATAGAGGGAGTAAAATTTTATTTGATTTTCGGATTTCCCATGCATTTTGCTGCAAAAAAGTCTCTTGGACCATTTTTGAAATCGGTGCCCATCTTAAGATATAGCGGTTTTTACAAAAAGAAGAAGAACGGAACGTAGGCTCATTCCACCCGGTTACTGTAACTCTGCTCAAACTTGATCATACGAGCTCATCTTTTGTAATTGAGCTAGCTATGATCATAGCATCATTTTCTGAAAATTATAGCCCAAAATAAAATTTCGATTTTTTTCGAAAAAAAAATTTTCATAAGGGGGGACCCTTTGGTGTTTTTTGAAAAAACGGCCATATCTCGAAATGGGCACCGATTTCGGGTATGGTGTAAGAGACTTTTTTGCAGCAAATTCAATGGGAAATCCG
>GL379923.1:73348-101639 GCA_000143925.2 Caenorhabditis brenneri | reverse complement strand
TGAAAATACACCAGCAGATAGCATCTATTGAACATCTGCTGTTAAATGCACGAAGATACTGACGATTTGAAACAGAAATTACAGAAAAATTTCGGCAGTGTTTTTTGTTTAATCACTTTCCCGTCTCCAATCAATTATTAAGATTCTCACAAATTTTATCCGTTTCATGAACCTGTAATAATTTCAAAAATAAAAATTTTTCTGATCCGTGTACAGCCCGGACTTTTATTCTTTAATCATTTATTTTCAGTGAGATTCCTAGGAATATTAATTGCTAACGGCAGCACTCCAAATTGTGCCATACACAATTCATTTATAAAACTGTACTCGCAACATCTAGAGCATAGTTTGTTGGGTTCAATGTTGAATAATCTGAATCCATATCTCGCAATCTTCTGAAGCATGTCTAACTGTTCTGCTGGCCAGCCGTGGATTTCTATTAGAATCTAGAAAAAAAGATGTCTGAGAAGCGATTCTCGAAACCGTGGGAACAAAATAATGACCATGTGAAACTGTAAAACTCTGACCTGACAAACAAAATAATCTCTCAAAAACGTTTCCAGTCCGGTGTGTTCTCCACCTTCAATATCAATTTTCAAGATCTCCAACTCCGTCTTATATTCCTGTTCCATAATATGAGAAATTGTCAAGTTATCCGGTATTTTTCCAGTGTAGACACGCCCTTTCATAGCTGCGAAAGCACGGTAGGTGTCCATGTTTTGGGGGTCCTAAAGAGATAGTTTTATTGGAAATAATATGTTTCTAGATTATGATTTACAGAGAAAGTACCGAAACAACTAATAAAAATTAAAAGAGATACAATCTTGGAAAAGCTTGATCATTACTTCTGGCTGATGAAAAAACTCAAAAAATATGCAGAGCAGCTATTCTGAAAAACACCAACCAATTACTCATATTCAGAAACGTCAGAAGTCATAGACCAACCGAAACCGACTATATTTATAGATAGTTTTTGAAAACACATACCATATCCGCCGCCAGAATTGCACACTTCCCTCCTGTCACATTATAAATATCAATATCATATATCACTTGATTATTGAGCCCGAGGGACATTAATCTGGAAATTGCTTCGCTTGAAAAATGTCATAAATTTTCACTGTGTCAAAATGTCGACAAATACATCACTTTTCTTTTTTAGTGTTTCTAATGATGAAAACTTTTAATTTTTTTTTACGGATTTTGAGCACGTACTTTATAAGGTATCTGTGAAAAAACCATCCCACTATCAGAAATGATGCTTTCTTCAAAAATTTAACCAATATTTTCAAATCAATTTATGCAGTTTTTACTGCTTCATCTGGGTCATTTCATAGTCAGATAGCATTTTTATCATTCCACCTTTTCAACCGCTACTTCAATTCTCAATAAAACCCACGTGCAATCATCTTTCACTGCTCCTGGATCACATAGAATCTTTCCTCCATCATCCCTCTCTCCAACTCTCACTTTCTTCGGGCAATATGCTTCTGGCTTCAACTTTATGAAGAAATTATGATTATCTCTCCCAACTGCACTCTTTAAAATATCCCTCTGGACCTGATCAGACTCCAGAAGAGCTGATCTTCGTAGCTCTCGAATTGGAACATGACTGTCTAGAAAGGGAAGGACAACTGGTTTTTGGAGTTTCTTCTCTGGAATTTAAGAAGTCAAAACATAATAGAACGACAGCAGACAAACATACCTATTTCTTCAAATTTATAGAGTAAACTATAATAGTTTGCGATTGAAAATATCAAAATAATTATAATCAAAAAATATCCTGACAATTTCGATCCTGAGTAATTGGCGACCATTTTGAAATTGCTAATAACTAAATGATGATTGCTCTTTTGGGAGTATAAACAAAAGAGGAATGGACTGTGCAAATATTGAAGGATTTCATCTAAATTAGCAATAGAATTGAAAATACAGACTACAAAACATGAAGTGTTGGGGAAAAATTATGATAAAGAAAATAAGTGTTTATCAAAAAAAAAGTATGTTTCGTTTAGCTGGTATGAGTGATTTTTCAAAAAACTTTTCAATGCTTGCGTAAAATTGAAAGCATTTTCAACTATAATTCAGTAAATTTCTGGCCTATTACGGTTTCTTGGAAATTCGCAAACTGGAAAAAGTTTGTGTTTCCCCAATATCTTTTACAACACAAAAAATTATTACTGCAATCTTGCAAACAATTTTGTCCTTCTCCTTCAATCCATATGACAAATTGTAAGATGACATGTACCAATTTTGAACAATAGATTCTCTAGAATTACCGAATATTTTTTACTCGTTTTGTTACTTTTTGTGGACTGCTAAGAATATACAGTTCAATTGTTCAGCATTCATTGAAACACTATTTCTGTTAATTCCAACTGTTTTTGTTTGCACAAGCTTAGCGTCTTTTGTTCCTGACCATATAAACAATGATCCCTTATTATTGGTTGGTCATTAGGTAGATGAATCTAAAGCTGCAGTAGTTTATTTGACATTTTCAGTGACATTTTTTTAAATGGGAATTGTTTCGAATTCATTTAGAAACTTCTTTCAAAACGTGTGTTTCGTTTCGTCATAGGCAAACAACTGCTTCATTAAAGGATAAGATTGTAACAATACAGTCGGATTTTATACTGCCGGTGAGAGGGAATTTGATCATATAAATTGTGAGAGCGGGAAAATGCACTCAATAAAGTGACACACTGTTACAATAACATAGATAAGTCACGGGTAAAAATAATGCAAAGAAGAGTTCGAGCACAACGTGGAACTTTGCTTACTTTTTCTGAAAAAAGCACTCACTGGCATCATTTGTTCTTACGTCGCACAGAGATATGCACATGAAAAATCTTTCATTCAACAAAAAATACTGTTTTTGAAGCCTATAAACGCCGCTTTAATTATTCCTACAATACTGATTTGTCTCTAGTAGAAGGTTAATAGTATGTCTCTTGCTTTTTTCTTGTCTAGTTGATCGAAAATTATGGGGCTATTACAAAGAACTTGTTGAGAACTTGGTGAAACTGTAAACTTTTTTGAATGATGGATTCACGGAAAAAAGCTGTTGCGCTAGAGAACATCATCTTCAATCGACTTTGACATGAAGGTAGTAGACGAGACAACGGAAAAAAGTTGTAGGTCATTCCAAATGACGGTAGGGTAGAGGACGGAGAACAGTTCTGTGGCGGAGATTTGCTGTTGGACTTTTTTTTCTTAGCGAAGAAGTTCAATGGGAATTGGACTTTCATTTGATGGGCACATCTCAATTCGAAAAGCAACAAAAATATATTTTACTTATTTTCATTTTACTCATAAATTCCCCGCCCCCATAAAAGTTTGTTCTCCCATGAATCAAAGCTCTTTTTCCATAATTTTATTAACGATGTGGGATATGTGATAACTCATCCAAAAAAATTCAAAAAATATCTACGAAAATTAAAATAAGATCCGCTTCTTTCAATCCACTCGTGATAGCATCCTGAAAATAAGAAGTCTTGTTTTTAGAAATCAGAACTTCATCAGATATTGATTTCAAAATGTAACATTTTTTCTTCCTTTTTCAAGAAAAAAAATACTTACCCGCGTTATCGCTCCGCGCAGTGGTATGCTCCTGAAAAAAAAACCTTTTTTTGATCGTAGATACTGTTTTTGGAAGTCTATATTTGAGATAAAATTTTAATTTTTCAATAAGATTTTAGAAAAGATGATTACATACCCGCATTGTCGAACTCCAAAATTTTTCTTCTGATCCAGTCTACGAATCCGCTGTACCATTTGTGGTAGATACTTTTGGGCAAAATCTATCTAAAAAATTTAATTTCCAATTTTCAATTTTTCAGAAGTTTAAAATCTACTTACCGGCAAAGTAGTCGCACTGTTTCTTTTTTTCCTTATGCGAAGTCGAGCGTGATCAACGCTTCTTTCTGAAAAGAAAACATCTTCTGATCGAGATGAAATTAGTTTTAGGAAAATTCGAAATTAGGTAAGACAGTCCCAAATAACGTGTCTAATTTCAAAAGAAAAAAACTTGGAAACTCACTTTTTCATGCCAAAATAATCTGATTGTTTCTCCCATCTAAGCGAAGTCGAGCGTCACTAGTGCTTCTTTCTGAAAAAACCTCTCATGGTTGAGATAAAATTGGCTTAGAAAAAGTCAAAATTAGGTCAAACTCACTTTTTCATGCCAAAATAGTCGGATTGTTTTTCACCTCTCCAAGTACTTTTGCGCGAAGTCAATGGCGAATTTCCTGGAAAGCTACCGAAACTTGAAAAAAAAACAAATAAATGAAACGCTCACCATTATTCTTCTCCAGCGGAACGTTTCAAAAATTTTAAAATAATCAAAAAATAGTCCCAAGCGCTATAGGAACAGATAGATGAATATATATAAATCTAAAATTAAAAAGAATCACTCCAAAAAGTATACATTTCTACGGGTAGGACGTCAAACCCTAGGCGTCCAGAAGGGAAAGAATGAGTAGAAGGAATAAGAAATGCAAAGACATTCTCTCTCTCCCTCGGGAATTAGAGAAGTAGGTGGTCGGAGAAGAAGAGGCTGGCCGTGCTGGACAGCGATAAGGGTCAACAGCGGGGACACTGGTCACTCGTTGTAAACAAAATGTGGAGCAGAAGCGGAGCAGAAAAGAGGGGATGGATGCATTTTCTATGTAGGAAAAGGAACGAATGTTTTGGGTGGCAGAGGCTTATTTCAAATCGATGGAGCGGAGAAAAATTTTTTTCAACAGAAGTTGCATATTGAAAAACCTTCATGACTAATATATGATTGCTGTATCAATGATTCGCAATTTAATGTGGATTAATAAACACTTCCGCCTTAGTAGAGGATGAAAAACAGAAAAAATATGAAAAGCTAAAAGCATATGTCTTATGACTAACAAGGATTGAAAAGCGTTCGTTCAAAATAAAGGACCCATAACTTTTAGACAGACTGCTCCATAATTCAATTTCAGCTGTTCTGATTTTTCAACCACTTCTTAGTAAACAACATCAAACAAAATGGCTTCAGCTTATCTAGAGGAGGAAGAACAGAAAAAAAAAGCAATTTTCACAGTTTCATGTGGGATGGAAACTAAATGACCAATTGACCACATCGTTATATCTTTTAAATACCTATGTTTCTGTAAAAAAAATGAAACATAAAAATTTGAAATGATAGACTATTATATTATTCCATTTCAGCTGTTTTTTCAATTTTTCCATGGAAGACCCTACTAGTCGATTAACAATTACTGGGCCATTCAATACTTGATAAAAGCGTAATAATAATAATGAGTTCAAAGAAAAATAGCACTAGAGAACATCATCTCCAATCGACTTGCTATGAAGATAGTAGAAACAGCAACAGAAAAAAAAGCTGTAGGTCATCCAAAGTGGGAATAGATGACGGAGAACAGTTCTGTGGCGGAGATTTGCTGCTGTACTTTTCTTTCTTAGCGAAGAAATATTATGAAAATCATGTTTTAAGTAGACACTTTTGATTTCAGAGTGGCTCTCGGGATATCTCCATGATAACGTGCTCTGTTTCCCTCATAAACCACAGTTTCCCTTCATGAAACCTTGTTCTCCCCATGAATCAAAACTGTTTTTTCAAAATATTTTCATTTACGACGTGTGCTATATGGTAGCTCATCCAAAAAAAAATATCTACAAAAATTAAATTGAGATCCGCTTCTTTTAATCCACTCGTGATAGCACCCTGAAAATGAAAAGGTTTGTTTTTGGAATTCAAAATTTTATCGGAAAAGGGTTTCAAAATGAAAAATTTTTCTATATATTTCTGGAAAAAAAAGTACTTACCTGCGTTATCTGATCCTACGTCGAGCAATGGTATCAGCCTGAAAAACACTTTTTTTATATTTTTTTAAAACTGTTTTTTGAATTCTATATTCCAAATTAAAACTCCAGCTATTCACTATTATCAATCACAAGCTCATCACTCACCTGCATTGTCGGTCTCCAAAATGTTTTTTCTCTTTGTGGTAAGTATTTTTGAGCGAAATCTAAAAAACTATTTTCCAATTTAAAGTTTTTCAGAAGTTTAAAATAAATTTACCGCCAAAGTAGTCGCTCTGTTTCTCCCTTCCTTATGCGAAATCTAGCGTGATCAACGCTTCTTTCTGAAAAGAAAACTTTTCATGATCGAGATAAAATTGGTTTTGAAAAAAAGTCAAAGTTAGGTTAGTCAGTTCGAAATAACGGGTCAAATTTCAAAAAAAAAACTTGGAAACTCACTTCTTCATGCCAAAATAATCCGACTGCTTTTCCCCTCTCTTAGTATTTTTGGGCGAAGTCCATTGTTAATTTCCTGGAAAGCTACCACAATTAAGAGGAAAAAACAAGTCAGTCCAAAAACACGGAGAGAAAAAAACTGGGAAACTCACTTTTTCATGCCAAAATAGTCGGATTGTTTTTCTCCTATTCGAATATTTCTGTGCGAAATCGATTGTGGATTTCCTGGAAAGCTACCAAAATTTGAAAAAAAAGGTAAAAATGAAACACTCACCATTAATTTTCTCCAGCGGAACGTTTCAAAAAATTTCAGAATAATCAAAAAATAGTCCCAAGCGCAATAGGAACAGATAGATGAATAAAAATAAATTGAAAATTAAAAATAATAACTCCAAAAAGTAAACATTTCTAGGGGTAGGACGTCAGTCACTGGGCGTCCAGAAGGGAAATAATGAGTAGAAGGAATAAGAAATGCAAAGACATTCTCTCTCTCTCCCTCGGGAATTAGAGAAGTAGGTGGTCGGAGAAGAAGAGGCTGGCCGTGCTGGACAGCGATAAGGGTCAACAGCGGGGACACTGGACGCTCGTTGTAAACAAAATGTGGAGCAGAAGTGGAGCAGAAAATACGGGATGGATGCATATTCTATGCAGGGAAAGGAACGAATGTTTTGAGTGGTAGAAGCTTATTTCAAGTTGATGAAGCAGAAAAAAATGTATTGGACTTTTTCTCATCAGAAGTTGCTTATTGAAAAACCTGCATCACTAATATATGGTTGCTTTGTGAATTTTAAAATTTAATGTGGATTAATGAACGCTTCAACCTAAATAGAGGATGAAAAACAGAAAAAAATGTAAAACGCTATCAGCATATTCCTTTTGACTGACAGGCATTGAAAAGCTCTCGCTCGACGTAATGCACCCATATCTTCTAGATAGGACAAGATTCTTTAATTCAATTTCAGATATTCTAATTTTTTTCTAATAAACAACGTTAAACATAATGATTTCGGCTTACCTAGAGGAAGAAGGACAGGAAAAAACGCAATTTTAACAGTTTCATGTAGGTATTGAAACTAAATGATCAATCGACCACATCGTTATATCTTCCAGGTGTTAACGTTTTCTTTTAAATTATGAAACATGAAAATTGTTAGCAACTCTCAAAAGATTAACAGAAATTTAGAATAACGGTTTGCAAGAATTGAATGAGCATTTTTAGACTCATCTATTATTTCATTTCAGCTGTTTTTTCAATTTTTTTATGAACGATCCAAAAAACAAAAGATCTGAAGCTTCAGCTTGTACGAACTGAACGAGAAATTAATCCAGGGTTCATATCAGACACATTTGTGAAGCTGATGAAACATGAAATTTTCCAAAATTTTTGTGAAGCCAACAGGAGTTAGAAATTCAGTGTTTGAGAAAAAACCTCCGAATTTAGGTGACGTTCAAAACCTGTTACCCGTTGTCAGCAGTTTCGGCTATTTATATTTCACTCAGCATCCAAACCTTGGTCTTCAACATTGCTAGAACAAACAAAACAGTAAAAAATGCACTTTTACGGTTTCAAGAAACTTTCATAGCTAGCTGGTGATTCATAATTTGATATAGCGGTAGAACTCAGTGTAATTGATAAAACAAGACTCAAAAAACATCACCAAATCCCAGAATTTATTGAACATAAAACCATATACATGAAAACTGATAAAACTGGACAAAAATGCAGCAAAATACTCGAAAATATGGAGAATAGTTATGTGGATCCAGACTCCTCGGAAAACGTCGTGATTGTCTCGTCGGCAACCTGTCTTGCGTAGTCATCAAGCGCTTTTCTCGCTTTGCTGATCGTCTTGTCGTCCTGCAAAATTAGTATTTTTTTTATATAAGATATTCAAAATGACATGAATTCGAATCTTTGAAATTCCAGATACCCGGAAATTCACACATGTTTTTTTACTGTTTCATAAATCCTATTTTGGAGAAAAAATATCCAAAATACTTATTGAGATTCTAATGTTTATTTGCTCCCCTACCCAAATTTCAAAAGCAAAATCCCCACCATGTGCTAAAAGAGGCTTTCCCACTTACCCTATAAATTCTGACGAGCACATGATCTCCGGCAATTTCGCGGTGCAGGAAACGGCATCCATTGAGACACGGGACGAAGGAATCGTCATCGGTGACGATACATGTTCTTCCGACTATGACGACTGGAAGATCCTTGTTGAAGAACCGGCTGACTGTCGTTTGGAGATCTTTCTGAAATATTTTTAAAAAAATGGATTTGATAAACGTTTGGCATAGCTAAAAAACTAGAGTTCTTGATATCTTGAAACTGTACATTTTTGATCAAAACTGAGGATTTTGCGTATATTATTACAGTTTCAAGTTCTCTTTTTCAATAATGAGGCATTAAAAGAAGTAATAATAGACTAGAAACTTTTCGAGACAATCAAAGCTTTCTTATTCTTGATAGACTTTAGAAAGAAAAAAGTTGGAGCAATAAAAACTCTCATTTTTGTAAGCTTAATGTGTAAAAGAAGTACCAGGAACAATATTCCAGTTGAAGTAGATTTATCTCAAGTTACTGAAACATTAAAAAAAATGAAAAAAAATTTTCAGATGAATGTAAACTTGATAGTTTTCCGAGCTATCAATTTTGAGGCCTACTCAGAATTGTAAATTTGCGGGTGAGATTTTGCGTATTAAAGGCACAGCCGATTTCGAATCTAGGAGGATTTAGGGTTGGATTGAAAAAGCCTGATTTTGGCTAATATCACTGCCTTCTTCAATACGCCAATTCTAGGGTATATAAATTTATAATAGCCCTAAGGAGAAAAAGATACTTATCGATACATCGAAACGGTTATTTTCCAAGAAAAACTGTAATGGATTTTGAATAAATTCTAGTTTTTTTTTTTAATAATTGTGAATTGTTACAGTTTCATTTTGACCATTTTAACTTACGGACTACCTCAAAATAATTATGACAAGAAAAATATATGTTTGAGGAAAAATTTCCATATCCTGAATCTTTAGAAAATTAATAAGAGCATACTTCGGACACTATTAAAGTTCAATTCAGTTTACCCCTTGTTATCGCAACATTAAAAAATAACACAAGTTATTTTTTACTAGAAAGATGTGAACTCATTAATCATTCCGACTATCGAATTTTTAACTCATTCCCCCATTTCTAAAAATTCCAAAAAACTCACGAAAGTGGTCTTGAACAGAATGACGGGTGTGAGTGTGACTTGAGACACAGCTGGGCAACGTCCTCTCGGATTGGTGGGTCCGATGTAAAATGTTATTTGTGGCTTCGCTCCACTATGCCATTCCGGAAGGGTTGATACGTGGGTGAGCGGTCCAAGGGACGGTGACGTGGACATTGGCAATAATTGTTGCTGAAAAGTGATATCATTAGAAGGAGCAGTAAGAAATGGGTCTGAATTTCCTGAAAAATGATGGAAAGAGAAGAGTACTACGAAGAAACTCCCAAGCAATTGAAATTTACTTATAACGGTAAAAAGTAGATCAAATCTGGTGAATGATGTGTCTAGCGTAACGATGTCCAAAAATCGATGAATACAAAAACGAGAAGACGAAGAGTGTGTGGTCCAGAGTGCAGTGCGCGATGGGGGAGGGGATACACGGTTTGATCCACCAAAATTGGCGGGAAACTGACCATAACAACGTAGAACGAATGAATGAATGGGAGTTTTATCACTATTTTTCCTCTCCGCGTTGACGTAATATTTGGAATTGAACAAAGTTTTCTTGCAAAAAGTAACCGTTTTGCAACCTGCATATTTTCAGTATGAGGAGAAAACCATGTTTGGTCGTAAATCGTTGAAGAAAATCGAAAAACACTTTCTAAGCAGTAGTTTTTGAAAAATCCGGATGAAAAATAAAAATAAAAAATTTGTTTACACTAACCAAAATAATATTCTTGAACACTACCGGAGATAAGATGATCCTCAATTTGTATTGACGAACTCGTTTTTCGAAGACCTGAAAGCTTAAATGTACTCTAAACTTTGTCTTGACTTTGTCTTGAACTACAACAAACTGTAACTGTTTCAACATCATCATAATCATCTTCCAAAGGCTAGGAGAGGGATGACTATGTGTCCTTCTCTTTGAGCTCGGAAGAACATTTTCCTTCTGTTTCTGGAATGTGATTTCTTGGTTCTGGCATAGTTGTTAATATTGCTGGAAATTCTCGAAGAAGAAAATATTTATTTGAAACTGCGTTTTTGTTTTCAAAGTTCCATTTTGTAAATGATGGATTAATAAATGTAAACATTCATTTTATATGGAAATGGTACTTCTGAAACGTTGATCAATTTTTGAGTTGTCAGATTTTTCAAGACAATAACCAGGTTCTGAAAATGATCATTTCGTTGCCAAGTTTGCAAATTGATGACTAATTAATCCTATTCGCGGTTTCAAAATGATTATTTGAGCGGTATTGAGAATACTATCCAATATTCTTGCGATGCGAATAAGTATTCAGTTTTGAATTCAACGAAAAATGTCTGAATTTTAATAGCGAGAGATGATGCCTGAATTTCTGGAAGCAAAAGTTGGCTTCCTTGTGTTAATTTTCCCATTTTTTTGTTTCACAGTTACTATTTTTCATACCAACTCTGTTTATTTTGATCAGATTTCTACCTGTTTGTTCAATTTTCATATATGGATGCCAAATGAATAGTGGTTCGAAATTTTTAAGGTTTGAAATCGAAAATCTGAAACAGTTCATTTTAAATGTATTAATTTCCCTATCAAATTTGCTACATTCCCCCAATCCACCTAAACAAGAAGTGTCCCTCTCTCTCTATTTGCTCAAACTATTCATTCCAGGTGGGTCAACACTCTGTTTCCCCCATTGCCAACAGATAGAATACAGTTATGAAAGAGATCCATGCTCATCAAGACTCACAAAAACAAAATGGTTTTCACAAGGAAACGAAAAGATTCCAATACCACGTTTTTCTGTACTTTTGTCTTCTTTTTTCAGTGTCTAGTGATTTTGTATTTGTATAAACAGTTGAGGAATGGTGAGTTTTCATTATTGTCCAAAAAACAATGCTGCTAGTTAGACCAGCTCCTGATGAAAACAGTGAGAAACAGGAAAATGTGTTTAAACACGGTTTTATCGATAACATAAAAGTTGAAGTCTGAAAAATCCATTTAGTTTGGTTGAATCTTACTAGAAATCAGCATCAGAGTATAAATACACTTCCTAATCCACAGTATATGGCCCAAAAATACAGCCCAAAATCACAGCAAAGGGTCTGAATAAGTAGCCGATGACCTAAATAGACCGGCTAGGGTCTGAATATACATCCAGTTATCTGAAAATACAAAATGTGACCTAAATATACAGCCTAGACCTTGAATATAACAGTTTAGGGCGTAAAGATGCAAACAATCATCAATCATACTAATTTACTGAATGAATGAACAGAAATACATATTAACTGAAACAGTAAAATCGATACCAATATTTTTTTAAATTTCAGGTACCCTCCTCGACATGGAAAGTATTACATTGAAGGTGAGTTCATCTTATTTTGTTATCCACCGACACAAAATCCACAATTCATTCTCTGAATTTCAGAATATGCGTCAAGACGCTCTCAACCAAAGTGACCAAGTAAGAAAATCAGTACTGGAAATGTCCAAACAAAATGAAACTCGGAAGTTTTATGATACCTTGACGCCAGAAGCGTTTTGCCCGATGAAAGTTAGAATTGGAGGAACAGGAGATAGTGGGAAGGTTACTTGTGATCCAAAAAAGGCGAGGATCGGTTGTACGTGAGTTTTTGAGTAGAAGATGCCAGATAAAGCTCCGAAGAACGCAGCGGTGATAAATTCAGAAACCCCTAGATACTAACTTTTTGAAAATGTAAAAACATGTGTTCCATCATCAACTACATTCAAAGTTCACAGCACCATATCTTGTTTGTCTTTAAATATTTGAAAACACGGTCAACTGAAAAAAAATGTTTATCAATACATTTTGAACATCTCACCAGTTGAAAACTTTTTCATAGCTCAAACTCTAACAAAGATATGCAAAAAAGAAACAAAGGTATATTCTAAACTCTAACAAAGATATATTCTAAACTCTGAGTTTGATTTTGAAAAAATGCTTCCAGAATGTTATCCCTCGGCCTCAACGATCAAATCCAATTTGACGAAGAAATCCAATCAATAACCGATAATCGTTGTAATATTGTCGGAGCAGACATGGCGAAACAAAATGCGACAACACAGGAGAAATATGCAAAAATGAGAGGGCAGCTGTTCGTTGGCAACATTCCGGATACACTGAAAATGTGTGAGTTAACAAGTTGCAAGAGAAAAAAGTTACAGTTTTGTGGTGGTGGTTAAACAAAATCCACTTCAATAGCTCAATGCACACATGAATCCCATTACAGACCGCCTAATGATTGATTCTGGCTCCAAGGAAGTGGAGATTCTGAAGATAGACATCGAAAGCTCGGAGCATGAGGCACTGGAGCCATTTTTAAGAAAATACTTTGTATGCCAGATACTCATTGAGATTCATGGACATCCTGCAAAGCAACTGGAGATGTTGAGGAAAATTTCGAGGTTAGTCGATGTGAAGAACGTACTACTCGCTTGAAAACTAAAAGTTTGAAATAGATTTTCTGAAACACGAATTTCAAAATTTTCAGATTAGGATTCCGAATGTTCAACCATGAGCCCAATCCAACGTGTGGCATTTGTTGTGAGTACTCATTCATCAATGAGCTATGTATGCATCGATATCAAGTAACACCATTAGCTGTTATTATTCCCTGACAAAGACCAACATAACGTCTTGAATTTGTTTATCCTGCTTTACAGTGTATCTGAATCTGTTAACTTGTTGAATGTTGGTTTAAAATAATTTCCTGATTCTCATAGTTTTTATAAAAAGTAAACGTTTTTGTTGAACCACTGGCGGAGGTTCGAGTCTCAACTGTTATTCATTCATGATACAAGATCTGCTTAATGAATACCTCATTTTTTCGTAAGTTGCAGCTTCAAAATCAACTAGAACTTCAGTAAAAGCTGAAAATGCAGAACACGATCTAACAGAGCGAGTACCCAAAGATATCGGGAGTTGATTCACCCATGGGCCTTCAGTAGATTGATGCTATTGATTTTCATACCGAAAGCTCTCGACATGATCCGAAACTTATAGAGAGTAGGAAACATAAAAATCCGTTGATTTCATTCGCGGAACCATTTTTAAATCATGGAAACTAGTATTGTTAAGTATGGAAAGAAATCTAATAGATGACATGAAACAATTGATAAGACGATCTTGATCAATTACTGAAAACATAAGTTCTGTTATGACGAGGGCATAAAACAGTAGTTTTTCACTTTTCTTTTCAGTGTATACGAAACCACATGATGTAGAATAAAGATTAATCTGTGAATACAAGAGTGTGTCCTTCTGGGAAACTTTTTGGGAACATGTACCGCGTTATTAAAGTTTCTATGTGCTTAATTCTATATCCTTCAAGTCTTTGAGAATTAAAAAAGTATCATCATAAGTGGTACACGACCCGTTTCTTTTTCAGATTTAGAAACATGAAACGCTCTATCGTTGTCAAAACAGACTACTATAAAGTTTGTGGTCCTCAATATCATACCAATTTGAAACCGACAAAATTTATTTTGCTTTTTTGGACTTTTCGGTTACCATTCTTATTCTCCACGTCATTATAACTTCACTTTTTTGCTATCATTATCCCGTGCTCTGTGTTCTGATTCCCTGCGTCAATCAACAATTAGCTGAAATCCCAGAAGACGTAAACGACTAGACGCGTGGTATCTACACATTCCAGCTATATAAAATACTATATCAAGCTATCTAGAATATTCTGTTCCCTGTTTTCAGAATTTTTTAAAAATATTTTCTTTCCCAACTCCTTCCTACTTCACTACACTTCTTTGAAAAATGAAGTGTCCAAATTGTGTATCCAATGCTGCGATGTGGCTAGAAGTCACACAATATTTCGATTTTATCACCTTCTTCATGGCCACTTTTATCAATGGTGTACTTCTTAATTTGATCGGAACGGCATCCCCAAAACACTTTGGGAACTATGTCTACTTGATGATGTCGTTTTCAATCAATAGCTTAATTTTTGCATCAATCCATGCGTTTATTCAACCGGTTAGTTTATCTTGATGTTAAGGAACTGCAGTAATAGGGATGAACATAAAATAATTAACAGACGGCACGAAACAGTGAATAGAAAAGTTTGTAATCAATAACAGTTTCAAAAACTTAAGTTCTGTTATAACGAGATCATGAAACAGTCGATCCACTTGTTTGTTTTTATAACATGTATACGAAACCAGATGACATAGAATAAAGATATATCTGTAAACACGAGGGTGAGTCCTCCTGGGATACTTCTTGGGAACAAGTTATGTGCCGGCATTTTTTTGAATAAAGCAGAAATAGAGAAAACAAAGGAACATCTCAATCGGCCCCCTCAACAAAAAGAAGTATTATAAATTCTGTAAAAGATGTACCCAGTATAGCATGTTCAAAGCAAAACATTTCGGTTTCATGTTGAAACTTTAAAATTTGATCGACTAAAGAAATGTTAATACGTAGATCATAACATTTTTGTTTATTGAAAACTCTTGATAACTCTAAAGACAATCGTGATATCCTGCTATGAATAGTACCGAGTGGGCCTCTATTACAGAATCATTACTGTATCTAGATGTTATTAAATCATTCGTTTAATGAAACTTCATGATTTGAATGATGATGAAGGGCTCACCGTATGTACTCTGATAGAGGTGCCACGTGTTCCATACGTCATATCTTGGTTCCTAGTCTAAGTCCGAAAAATTTGTCAACTAAAAACGTGTTCATGAAGCAGTTTTACATAACTCTTCTGCTCCCCGCTCGCCACATCTGGGAACCAAAATATGATGCCCCAAACAAGAGCAGCTCTATAAGAGTATTTACGGTAGCTAAAAAGACATCAGAAAACCGGAAGAAATGAAATAGTTTTCGGTTTCAACAACCCCATTTTCCTTTAAACCGTCTAGTTCCATTGCTCTAGGAATTTAAAAAAATTTCACCACGTTCTCAGATAATCTCCACTGAAAAGTACGTTCTCTTCGTGTTCACCTCCACCAACTACCTTGAAGTACCCCGAGTTTTGATGAGAAGTCTACTATCCATCTACGGAACGAGCTATAGTCAAGCCCTGGTTTTCATTGCCGTTCAGTTCATCTACCGTTGTTTCTCCATAAGCCGTCGTAAATATTTGGTGTACTTCAAAGGGAGATGGTTGATGTTTTGGTTTGGAATGGTTGGAGCATTTGGGTTGAATTGGGGACTTTGTATTTTTATCATCGCTCAAGAAAATTCACAGGTCGATGAGATATTGAGGTGGGGCATAGCCTTAAAAGATAAATTCTTCTGAAAAAAAGTTATTCCAGACCCGTTATGAATGAAACTTTCGATCTGAAAATGTCTGAAGTTTTCTACGTCGCCGCAAGTTACGTCATCAAAGATGAGCAAAATAATGAAGTGTTGAATTGGCCAGCAATATTTATGGTGATCAATTTTGCGTCTATAATGGTAAAGTGACCTCCCTCGCTCTCAGATTTTTAACTCAAACTTTCAGAGTGTCTCCTTCGCCATCATCGTCGTTTGCTTCTTTTTCATCCACTACAAAATGCAACGTGTCAACTACTCAAAAGTATACGAATCAGCCCAGAAGCAACTCTTCCGCGCCCTAATGTCCCAGATGATCATTCCTTCTGTTTTGATTTACCTCCCTATCTTGATAGTGTTAATCTTGCCTATTTTCCATGTCAAAAATGACGCATCCATTAGTTTCACGTCAATTTTAATCTCGATCTATCCCGTTTTAGACCCTCTCGCTGTGATTTTGATCATTTCTGTGTATCGTAAGGGATTTGTGAATATGTTCACAAGTCGGTATGGTAATAACCGGATTGCTAATGTTGATGCAAGCACTTGATAGTGATGATATCGATTTGTTAGAGCTATCAACTGAAATGAATGAATGAAGAACATGAACTTTTGTTAATTCTTGGGATTATGCTAATGATGGAGTCATCTACATCATGCGCTTCAGGATTTATTAAAGCAGGAAACATTAGGAATACTCTTCTGCATTTTTAAAACTCGCATGTCTCTAAACTACGGTTTCAGATGCTTCACTAAACTTTCAAAAGTTAATGCCTTTAGTCGTTTGTGAATTGACGAACTTCATCAAATACAAGGGTCAGTTTGTTCTGATTTAAAGTAAAGTTTATGTTCTATGATCTTCATTTCTAATATCCAATTTTTCATTTTCAATCAATTCTTTCTGCGACATTTTTGACTATCCACAAGGAAAACCTTTGCTGAAATTCGGTTTCAGATGCTTCATTTTCTTTTATTCAGTCTGTGGTTTTCATTAGAACGATTGATTCATAATTATGTTTCATTTTGAAGTTGTTTCATTTTGAAAATGGATTTCGGTTTCAGATTTGTATACCATCATGTATAATTCACGCCGAGAAAACAAGTTTTTTGGTAGACGACTAGACATGAAAGCTACCTAACTATCAACTTATTCTATGAATAATTATTTGACTTCGAGGTGTACTGGACAAGACAAAAGAACAGAATTGATCAGCTTCGCTTTCAGATGGCTCAATATCTCGTCTATTAATTGAACATTTGAATAGGTTCAAAAGTCGGCACGGTAATAGTCGATGCAAGCACTTGATACTGATAATATCGGTTTGTTGAAGCTGAAATAAACAAATAACGAACGTTGAATTGTGGTTTATCTTGTGATTACATGAATGATGGAGTCATGACTTTCAAGGTCTATTGAATCAGTAAAAATTGAGAATTCCCTTCTGCATTTTCGAAGCTCGCATATCTCCAAACTTCGGTTTCAGATACTTCACTAAACTTGGGATAGTTTATGCTCTTATTGAGTGACAAGTAGTTGTCGATTAAAAATTCACTTCGAGATTTCGAATTTTATCAGGTTCAATACATTCTGTAACTGGAACAATCATCGGCTCTATTCGACTTCAACGGTCCGCTCAGAATTGAACGGTCCGCTCACAGAACAACGGTCCGCTAAACCCCCAAAAATAAAACAACGGTCCGCCAACGGTCCCCAAAAAATACAACGGTCCGCTGAGGAACCAAAAATAAAACAACGGTCCGCTGAGGACCCGAAAATAAAATAACGGTCCGCTGACTCATCGAAAATAAAACAACGGTCCGGCAGTTTGGAATGCAAAAAAGTCGACCTTATAGATTTTTGACACAGTTTTTCAGCATCTGTTAAGGTTTTCACTAAACTCTTGTAAAATCAATCAACGGTATTTCTAGATGGTTTTATGTCGATAGTAAGCATAATAACTGTCTGATCCAGATTTTTGGCTTGTTTTTACATAATGTTGAGTCTTCCTTCAACATCTGCTACTCAGCTTCAAAATATTCATGTCGACATGAGTAGTGTAACGGTAAAACTGCTCGCCTCACTTCTTTAGGCTATACTCTGGAATGAACTCTTTTGGAAATCATCAGACACAACGTGTACACAGAGCTTGATTTTTTTCAACAAGCAATGTGCGTGTGTGCGTGTGATAGGAACTGTGCTTCTCTATAAGAGTTTTCGGCTGTAATGGGAAATAGCGGACTCTAAAAACAATAACTTAAAGAAGTGAGGAAAGCAGTTTTCCCGTAACACTAATCATAGCAACATAAATATCTAGTAGCTGAGTAGCAGGCATAAATGTGTTGAAGGAAGATTTATCATACTGTAAAAACAAGCAGAGAGTTGTGATCAGACAGTTTTTACGCTTGCTATCGACAGAAATAAGAGAGAACCATCTAGAAATACCGTTGATTGATTTTACAAGAGTTTAGTGAAAACCTTAACAGATGCTGAAAAACTGTGTCAAAAAATCTATAAGGTCGACTTTTTTGCATTCCAAACTGCCGGACCGTTGTTTTATTTTCGATGAGTCAGCGGACCGTTGTTTTATTTTCGACGATTCAGCGGACCGTTGTTTTATTTTCGGGTCCTCAGCGGACCGTTGTATTTTTTGGGGACCGTTGGCGGACCGTTGTTTTATTTTTGGGGGTTTAGCGGACCGTTGTTCTGTGAGCGGACCGTTGAAGTCGAATAGAGCCCAATCATCTAGTCGAAAATGGCATACTACAACAGACAAAACCCAATTATAGCAAAAACAAGTCCTAGTCAATGCTCAATTACTGGTGTGAAGTTTTTCAACTAATAACCATTTGAGTGATTCTATCAAAAACATAGATCAGTTTTATCTAACTGAAGGTAAGGTTTCTGTTCCATGATCTTCATTTCTAATAATTATTTTATGAGCTTCAATAATGGAGTAGAATTAATTCAATAATAATTTTTCGACTTTCCACAAAAAAACTTAGTTGGTTCCAGTAGTTTCCAAACTATCTTGTGTGATTCACAGGCACAAAAATATGTTTTTCACAAAAAATTACAGTTTTGTGTTGACGACTAGACATAAAAGCTACCTAACTATCAATTTGTTCTATGAGTAATTCTTTGATTTTGATAATTTTTGGACAAGACAGAAGAAAATAACTGGTGAGCTTCAGCTTCTGATGACATTTGCTGCCACTATCGTTTGAACATCAATAGCCCAATTCTCAGAAACTAATATACTATCCGAAAGTGTGTTTTTTTTTCGTTTTTGGGTACCATTTTTCAGTGTTGATTTCCATTTTTTTCCGTTTCTCATTCTTCATTTTTTTCATTGTTACCAACGTCTAATACTGTTATTTTTTTACTCGATAAAGTTGTTTTCCTAAAGTTCCATTTCCATTTTGGATGTTTGAACTCTTTCCAGCCATAACTACCGTCATTATATCGCCTCTCCCCTTCAGAATATTCCCTTAAATGACGAATCTATTGTCTTTTGATTCATTCTGATTCAGTTAGTCAAAAGGGTATTCAAATTATGCGCACTCCATGGGGGTAATTGTTGTTTTTGAATTCCAAACCTACATGAATGACGTTTTTTTTTCTTGACGGCTCCAAGGACCGCCTACTTTCTTGGGTAGAGGATTCGGACGTTCCAGATACAGGCATTTTGTATTCTTGAAGCCCTCCAACCGGTTTTTTTTTCAGGCAACCATGATGATGTTCATTAAAACTTGCCAAGCTCTCAACCTGGTCAGCCTTGTCCTCTCCATGCCTACAAACATTCTTCTCCAGTACATTGTGTACAAGGCATCATCCTTGGCATTTGGAAACTATACAAAACTAATGTATACAAGTGCTGTGAACCTTCAAATCTTCTCCGTTTTGCACACCTTTTTGACACCGGTAGGTTAATAGTTAACTGTTTCGAATAGTTGTGAAAAATCAGATTCTGGAAGTACTAATCGTTAGGTTGGGCAAAGTCGACTGTCTGACAGAAAAACTAATATGTATAAGTTTTCCGTTTCGAAACATTAAAAAAAGAAAGCAGAACATCTAAATACATTACCCTGATCCCTGCTTTTTATACCTAATTTCAGATAATCTCGATCCAAAAGAACGTGATTTTCGTCTTCTCCCCAATGAACCCGTTTAACCTTGAAAAGGATGTTGTTCGTATTTTGATGGCCTGCTACGGCGCATCGTACTGCTTCTCACTGGTTATGTGTGCACTGACTTTCATCTTCCGTTATGATCGGGTCTGCGGGTAAGTTAGGAAATGAAGGGTTGCATGCTCTTAATCTGTAGTAAATTTATTGTTTTCGTTCTGATCAACACAGAAACAGCCTCAAACTGTTTTTCATGAAAATATCATACGTTCTCTACTGGTACTTCTTGTTATGAATTCAAGAAATATTAGAAAAAAAAAGTTTTTGCTATAGAAAGTCGCCGTCAATGTTTCGCCAAGTGAAATTGACATTTACTCTGGTATCTTATCCATATAGAGAAACTGCAATTAATTACTTATAATTTCAAATTATCACACACTTCTTACTCCTTCTTACTGGTTGGTAAGGTTCTGACAGCTAGTAATTAAGTTTTGGAGCTCACAAGACAGAGAATATTTGTGAATTTTGGGTTCAAAAGCTTTGAATGAGATAGCATCACTGAAATTACCATTGTACGCTGGCATCTCATCCACATTACGAAACTAAAAATCATTACTAATCTGGCCAGATTATCGCGTCTATTTTACTGATTTTTACTGGTTATTTAGGCTATGTCAGTTTGCGGATTAGTTCGGGAATTCATGAGTTAAATGGTTTTTGTTTGTGAATTCTGTGTGTTTTAACACATTAAAACATTATAAACATTAAAATTAGCGCAACGTCATCAATTAAGTTTGGTATATTACGTAGGGAGCTTATCCACATCCAGAAACTGTAAATCCATCATAGATTCCATCGCTCATTGAATTAGCTTCATCTTATAACTACTTCATTATATCTAGTCACCTTCCGTTTGATATTCTAATTTCTAACCTTATTTCACTGTTTCTTCATCCCTTGTTCATAAGATTTTGATCTGCTGATTGCTAGTTATGAATGTCCCCATTTCTCAAGTAACGAACAACAAAGAATGATCCCAATTTTCCAGCGGACCTTTCAACTTTCACAAAAACACTCGCATCCTCATCGCCTTCATCCTTGGATGTCTCCTCATCTCCGTATCCTGGGCACTGATCGTCTACTTCATTGCAAAACCAACACCGTACATTGATGACATCATAGCAGGACCCCTCAATACCACTTATTCAACTTCGCTGGAGAACGTGACTTATGTCGCTGCAGTGTACCAGATTTGGTGTTCAGGAATCATGGAATGGAATGAGATGGGGATTCTTCTAGGGGTATTCTGCTCTTCTGTGATCATCGGATCCATTGTCACAATCATGGTGTGCTTCCGAAAAGTCATGAAAAAAGTGGAGCATCTCCAATCGGAACTGTTCAAAGCGCAGTGTATTCAGGTAAAACCTTTTTTTTTAGTTTTAACAATGTGTTTTAGTTATAGCAACTTGGTCAAGAATAATTTGATTACTGTTCAATATTTATAAATTAATTTCAGGCCTTCATCCCAATCTCCATGATCTTCCTGCCAATCATCGCTCTTCTAACTCTTCCAATATTCTATGTCAACGGAAATATCGTGTTCTCCTTCGTAAATGTTCTCCTTGCCATTTTTCCGATTATTGACCCCATTGCAATAATTTGCTCTGTCTCCCAATATCGGGCTTTCTTGTTTTCAAGACCAGTGAATCCGTATGAGGAGGCATCATAATTACCTGTGATATTTGGGTTTTTGAATGAATATTAAAGTCTAATTTCATCAAAGAAAGAAATTTTTGAAAACTATTCATGACCGTTATGAAACCGAAAAATACCGTTTAGTGTTGGCGATATCTGCATTCTTGAAAAATTTCATTAGTATGTTAGTTATACGTTTAGGAATGATTGGTTTCAATTAGAATTTTAAATATCTAAATAACATAAAATACCCAAAAATTCCAAAAAATGCGGTGATGGGGATTTTCGTAGGGGTATTCAGCTCTTCTGTGATCATCGGATCCATTGTTACTATCATGGTGTGCTTCCGAAAAGTCATGAAGAAAGTGGAGCATCTCCAATCGGAATTGTTCAAAGCGCAATGTATTCAGGTATTGTTTTCTGTTTCAACAATATTGTTTAGTTATTTCAACTTGGTCAAGAATAATTTGATCGACTTTCTAGATTCATAAGTTAACTTCAGGCCTTGATCCCAATCTCCATGATCTTCCTCCCCATCATCCCCTTCTAACTCTTCCAATTTTCTGTGTCAATGGAAATATTATCTTCTCCTTCGTGAATGTCCTTCTAGCCATTTTCCCTATTATTGACCTCATCGCAATAATTTGCTCTGTCTCCCAATACCGTGCTTTTCTGTTCTCAAGACCTGTTAACCCGTATGAGGAGGCCTCATGATTTGATTACCTCTGATATTTTGGTTTTTGAATGAATATAAAGCCTAATTTCATCAAAGGAGGTAATTTTGAAAGATTATTCATAACCGTTATGTAACCGAAAAGTACCGTTTCGTATTGGCGATATTTGCATTCTTGATAAAATTCATTAGTCTATTGGTTGCATTTTACAATATGTAATGGGTTTCAATCAGAATGTTTCATTTCTAAATAACATAATCAACATCCACATTTCCACCGCAAAGTATCACCAATGGATTTTTCACATGCTTTGGTTTGTGGTACAAAACTCCAGCGAACGCCAGAGCAGCACTTGGTTCGATTCTTTGCTGGAAAAATTATCAATAAAACCCCTGAAAAAATTTAAGAATTCCTACTTTCATTCGAGTCCATACCAGTTTCAACCCCTCTTTAATTTCGTCTTCTGTCTAGAAAAAAATTTCTGGTGATTCTCTTTAAAAAAAAATCACATACCACCCCAATAATTTTCCCAGTACAGAACTCCTTTAAAATTGGCTCACAAAGAGTTCCAACATGTGCTACACGGACACCATCAGCCATGGTGTCCAAGGTGTCCATAGGGCAGGGCACCCCATTTTCCAGAAGGTTTGAGAGTTGTTTTTTGGAGGGCTCGACGAGGAACACTGAAGTATACACAGAATAACACCCAGAAAAGTGGGAAAAGAATATGTTGTTCTAGAAACAGTAACCCATACCTACCTTCAATATCCGGTCTCAACTTTCCTACCAAATATGCTACCGAAGAAGCGAATCCACCTCCTCCAACGGATAGAAAAATAGAATCGATATTTTCTCCGGCTTGTTCCAGAATTTCCAGAGCAATGGAGGCCTAGAAAATTTGGTTTTTAGAAAGCCTGAAATCTGAAATAAAAAAAAATTTATGCTTCAAATAGTTTTCAAGTTTTATACATCAAAAAATCTGGAGTACTGCAACGATTTGACAAAAAAACTCACATGCCCATTTATCATCGATGCACAATCATACGGATTCACAAAGTAGTACTGTAGTTTTTCAGCTTGCTCCGCGCACACTGTTTCTCTGAAACTCTTCTATGCGATTCCCGAATGCTCGAGGTGACACTACCTGCTAATCACAGAAGCATCACAAAAAACCAAGTCAGCATTGTACTCTTTCATCCCGTCGATTTTTGATTGTGGCGCATTTTTTGGGACTACAATGGTGCAGGGAATACCAATTTTTTGAGCGGACCAAGCGAGAGCTTGACCATGGTTTCCGGAAGAGTGGGCAATCTAAAAATGAACCAAAAAAATTATTAAAGTAAAAGCGAAATTCTCAGTAATAACACGATAATGAAACCGGTAAAATATAATCCCAATTGAAGCAGTTTTTGATTTTTCTGAGACGCAATCAGTAACTGTAAATAGGAAACAGACCTCGACAGTGAAACATTCTTAACTTTCCTCACAACCTGTTATATTAATGTTTTGAAACCTATAATTTTACCTATCCAAGTCTAACTCACCACTCCCTTCGCTCCTTGCTCCTTGGCCAAAATTGCTGAGTTCAAGGCTCCTCGGACTTTAAAACTCCCTGTTTTTTGTAAGTGTTCACATTTGAACAGGACAGGTACACCAACAATTTTATCAATTCGTTCACTTTTCATTATTGGAGTGTTGTGCAGAAAAGGGGATGTTCTGGCACGGGCAGCTCCCATTTCAGGGATGGATATTCCAGAAGACATGACTTGGAATAACTAAAATACACAAATACTATGTGGTAATTTTAATTCGGGAAGAAAAAAAGAAAAAAAAAACAATTAGAAAACATAAGTTCCACTAATTTTATATCATGAATTAGAAACTGCAAAAAAATGTTTAAGTCGTAGAACAGAAGAAATCGGGTGTTTCTTATCAGTTGTATTGTTATCAGTTGACAACTTAACATTGAAATTTTGGAAATGGTTTTTGGCCTAGAAATTGAGCTTCAGGAATGAGACCAAATAGACATGACTATCTTGGAACTGAACCAAAAAACACAATGCTTATGGGAGCCTTGGACGTCTAATTACTACATTTGCCCAGTATGCTTCAATAAAATAATTATGAAACTGCATAAAAACTTAATTAACCTCGTGTACCATCTCAGTTTTTTCTAGCCTTTTTATTAGATAAAATCTCAAAATTTCCCTTACAAAACCAAGGAAAACACAAAAAAACTCTCAATAATCGTTCAACATGGTCAATATTGCCTTCAAAATCCTATTTCTTCTCATTGGCACCCTGATTTTTGTTGGAGAAGCATGTCCAGATGGAATCGCCCCTTGTGAAAGACCAGTGTCCAAAGAGGATCAAGACAAGATAATCAAAGTATTCAATTTGAAACGAGAACTCTTCAGGGAGACATTTAAAATCTCCAATATGCACGACTTGGTGAGTACTCAATTTTCCATTCATTCTTTTTAAAAAAGCTGTGAATTTCAGGTTTATGACCCTGATTTGGCAAAAATTGCCGGTGAAGTAGAATACTGCAAGAGCCAAGAGCATGGAAGAAACGATCGAATCACCTTTGTCTCCGTAGAAGAAGCTAATGATAGTTTTGAAAAGACGAAGCGGCAATTGGAGGTTTTTATCAGAAAGGTCATGGATGAGCAGAAGATTGAAAAGGATTTTACAAAGAAAAGGATTCTAAGTAACCCGATTCAGTCAGAGATTTTGAATCCTCTCCAGACGAAAATCGGATGTGCTTATTTCAAGGAAGACTGTTCCTCAAATTTGGAAAGCGATGGTAACGTGGATTATTACAAATACTACAAAGGTGCTTGCGTATTGGGTCCATTGTGAGTGTTCTATCATTTCTTATTCATTGAAATGGCTAATTTCCAGAGGAACCGGCTACGCCAATGAGAAATCCGACTCAATCGAATCTCAGCGTCCTGAAGGGAAGTCATGGAGTGATCTGAGTAAAGAAGAGAATAGTTCTGGAGTGGGGAATGTTATCGCATGGTGGATGATAGTTTTCTTTTGTGCATTCTTGATGTGTGTATAGAATAAAATGTTCGTATAAACTTTCCAAACCACTCGATTGATACTAGTTTGTCTGGGATTGTTCTAAAAAAATAACAATTAAGAAACTGTGAAAAAACATTTGGTTTTGAGAGTTTGAAAATTTAAAGCAAGTTTAAGAAGTAAAAGAAGTATAAAATCCGGGAAACGCATTATTTGAAGCAATAAATGATAGTTTTTTTTTCTGTTTCGCGTAGTCCTAGTATGGATGTGATTATAGAATAAAGTGCTTGCAAAATCCAGCATATCCGTGAACCATTTTTTCTGTTAGATTTTTTTATAAGATAAGATCTCCAAGCTTTCCTATATAACTTTGAGAATATCTCAAATTCATCACTTTCAAAAATCACTAATCGAACGATGAAGATCTTCTCTGGGGTCTTTCTTCTAATTGTCTCCAGTTGCTATGCTGTGGAATCTAGAGATTCTCGTCCAATCAATACGCCGTCAACCAGTGAGATGAGCAAAGATGCACAAATCGATATGATTTTGGTATACAATAAATTCCGACAATTTTTTGGTGAAATCACTCAAGTTGGAAATATGCATCAGCTAGTGAGTTTTTTATAAATATAAAGGAACAGTACGCAGTCAAACGTACTAAACCTTCATATTGACTTCTTCTTGACACCTGATAGTTTTCAGAGGTACTATCCTGAATTAGAAGCAACGGCTCGTAGAGTTAGAACATGCCAGCATCAGAATCACGGCGCAAACTACCGAATCATATTCTTCCCTACTGATGAAAACAAAAAGTTCTCGTCGTCGTTCAAGGAGTATCAAGAATCAAGAATTAAAAACCCAACAAAGAATTTGGATAAAGCCTTGAAATCTCTTTCAGAAAGTCTTATGGATATTTATGTCTCGGATCCAATCACATCAGAACTTTTGAATCCACTTCAAACAAGAATCGGATGCGCCTATTTCAGTAAACCATGTATATTAGGACCAAGTACCAAATTCTTGTTGGGAGAAGGATTCCCGAAAGGTGTCTGCGCGTTGGGTCCACTGTGAGTGTTTTGTTTCTTTCGATTTTCAGTCGAAAATGTGAATTTTCCAGAGGAACTGGCTACGCAAAAGGGAAATCCGGTGCACTTGGATCTCAATGTCTAGGAGAGAAGACTATAAATGAGTTGTGTATAGAAAAAGAAATCACTGGAGTGTCAAATGTTGCTGGATGGTGGATGATAACTTTATGGTTTACACTTCTGATGTCACTATAGAATGAAAAGTTTTGCAATTCAAGTTTCATTTTACTTAATAAGTACATATTCAATTACAAAACCGGCAAGAGTGGTCTCTCCGTATTGATTCCACACCAATTGACTCCTCTCTTCACTCTCATGTATCCTTTCTCTCCCCACACTTTGCTGTATGTGTTCTTCAGAAGCCAGTAGTCAGGACCATAGCCAATGACGACGAGAGCATGAGTTGGTTCGGTCTGAAAAATACAATTCAAGATTTTGGGGAGGGTACAATCAAAATGACGAAAATCTCACTCCACACTCTGGATCCTCTGCAATTCCACTATGGTAGAAGCGGTTCTTATTGGTGGCGAAGTTAGCACAAACTATCATTGGACCTCGAGAAGCAACTATTGAAGCCATCTCGTCTTCATTTTCCGCTTCGATCCAACCGGAGATTTTTGCTACGGTTGGAACATTTTCACGGCATTTGGTGGTCCAGAAGTAGTAGGGATAGTTGCGTGCAGTGGTGATACCATGGAGTTTTGCATAGGAGAGGGCTTCAGATGGCTCTCCACCACCACATTTATCGGAGACTGGAGTGCAGTCGAGGAGCTGGAATTTTTTTCAATTTTGTCTTCGAAGGTCCCGCCTAAATTTCCAGTTTCATATAGTTCTTATTTGATTTCACCAGTCTTCTCTTTAATTACTGTTCGAAGTAATTTATCTTACCTGCTGCGAAGACAAGCTCTGCAATCCTCTATTATCAAAAGACATCGCTGACTCAATTGCTGCTGCAGTGGCAAATGCCCAACACGATCCACATGGTCCTTGATACTTGATTCCGGTGACGTGATTCTTCCCATCGAAGTTTCTCCAGTCCACTGATTCTGGGAGATTTTCAACTTTGATCTCTGGCTTTTTGACTGGAGTCTGAAGCTTCTTGGGCTTTGGTTTCATTAAGAATTGCTTCCATTCTTCGTCAGTGAGGTCCGAAAAGTCATTGAGTTCATATGTGACTTTTCCGGCGTCTTCTTTGTTGTATCTTGAAAATAATGACGGCTAGAAATTCAAAAATAAAATAGTACCTCTCAACCAAATCTGCATTCCTCGAGAAAATGGTGAACCTCTTCACCATTTCCTCCTCACTCTTATACTCTCTCATGTACTTCACCAAGAAATCCTGGAAGGCATTGGTGTATTTGGCATCTGGAGTTGGAATTTGATGACGTTGGAGAACAAGCTCCAAGTCTGGGATGCGGAATGATGGGAGAGGCTGAAAATCGTTCTTAGTTTCAAAAATCAAAAAAAAATACCTCGGACGCCACCAAACATCCCAAACAAAGTAATACGAGACCTGACTTCCACCACATTTTTCTAGGTGAAAATGGCAGGGAAATGAGGGGAATTCTGTTCCGAAGGTTGTCTTATCAACACTGATTTTTTCGGAAAATTGACATTAATCTTCTTATTTTTTGTGACCGATAAGGAATAAGCCTCTTATAAATTAAACTTAGACATGGAATCAGCTTTATTCGGTGGGATGAAGGGCATCAAATGGTTAACAGAATAAAGAGTTCATTGGCAGGAATTTGGGGAGAACTTTCGTGAAGTTTTACAGAAAAACAGAGGCGACAAGTGAAAACAAAACTGTCGGAACAATATTATAAACAAGTTAAAACAGAAAAAAAAAGAATGCTGATAATAATTGGAGTTTTTTTTGAGTATATTAAAAAGTTCGGGATTAAATGATACAAAAGAAAAAATTAAAGGAGGACTGAAGT
>GL379923.1:51830-73058 GCA_000143925.2 Caenorhabditis brenneri | reverse complement strand
TTTTACTGGATGTGGAGAAGATTCCAGATATTTGGGAGCTATGCAAATGGTTTCACAGCGACTTTTGGCATATGCTCCAAGAGGGAAAATGTTAATAGAAAAAGCAAATACACCGAAATAACAAATAAAAACAATGCAAAAAATGTGACTTCAGTCCTCCTTTAATACACAACACTTCCTAAATAATATCTAAGAGGATTAATTCGATTCGATTTTGCCATGACAGGAAAATTGGTTCCAGCCTTGGCCAATGGGGTGTGCCAGACGAAGGAAGAAAATTTTATCTGTAGCAATTATAGTGGCAAGAAGACTGTCATGGGAGGCTAAGGAGGTAGATGATAATGTTATGAGAAGTGCGCAAATGACGAAGGTAGACAATAGGGGTCTAGGGTCATCGAAACACCTTTCACGTTATAATTAAGAGGTAATACAACTATATAAAAACGGGAGTCAAGACAAAGTATTTTTGAAGAGGTTTTACTTTTAAAAGAGGCTGCCAGGGATGAATAATACCCCGAGTCAGAGCCAGCCAAATCAGCACCGTCATTTATTGGTTTTTTCTGGCTGAACAATCAAATTTGATGAAGAGTTTTACATTCCATGATTTTCCAAAATCAAAACTCCCGATGTCACAAACTTGCAGTTTTGACGCGATCACAGAAAACTTGAAAACAAGGGATACAGAAATAATTCGTTTGAATGAAAAAAAAAGTTCATTGGGAAATGTTTTGAAACAGATTATCATTTGACTAGACAACTCGTAATGGAGGGAGCTTTTAGACAATTTCATTGAAAACAATTTTAGGAAAATTTAATACACAACACTTCCCAAATAATATCTTGGAAGTTGATTTGGATTCGATTTTGCCATGACAGGCAAATTGGTTCCAGGCTTAGCGAACGGCGTGTGCCAGACAAAGAAACAGAACAACTTATCTGTCACAATTATAGTGGCCAATAGACCATCGTGCTCTCTTTCGATATCCAATTGCTGAGTGCAATCCAGTATGTCTATGTCAGATTGCCATCTCACCCTGAAAATAAAAATTTGAACTCAAGAATTTTTCAAGACTTGTCGGTGGACTTACGCGTTTTTTGAGTACATGAACCTTCCATCTCTTCTCTTTGGATCCCATGGTTTCGTATCGAACTGTTCGAGGATTTTCTCTTTATCGAATGAAGGTCCTGTTGACTGATTAGCGATATACAAAGATTCAAGTTTGGTATTGGATTCTTCCAACCATCTTTTCACAAATTTAATCAAATCATCACTGTTCAACTTGTTGGCACGCCAAAACATTCCAGTCTTTCCAGTAAAATTGAACAATGACTCCCTGGTCATTTCAATCGCTGAACCAATTCTCAAATGGTCAATTGATAGAATTGGAGAGGTTGAATCAAATTTCACGGAAGAGTTGAGAGTTAAAGATTGAGGAATTTTGAAATCCTTTAAAAGACTTTCCAGACCAATTCCATTCACTCCCAACGGCTCATAACTGGCCTCAGCCAAATGATCAACTTCAGTGATAGATGGAAACCGTGCAAGTTCATTTTCCGAAATTCCCATTTCCACTTTTACACTTTTTGGTGTGTTAAACACATCACAAACAGTTGTGTGAAGTGCAATTGGAAGAAATTGACGACTTTCGGGGTCACACCAAATCAGAGGCATCAGAAGATCACTGACAAAAGTCACTCTTAAATAATATCATCATTTTTTTGTTTTTTAAAAGAAGAAAACTCACAGGAACTTCATTTGAACTCCATTATACTCCAAGTTGATCCACATATCTTTCTTGCACTTTTTCAATTTCTTGAGCCCTCTGCGGTCGATGATTTTCCACTCAAAAATTCCTTTCGAATACTTTTCAGCTCTTTCTTTTACATTTATCATATTTTGACTTAAATCTATGGAAGTTGTTTCAATCACGTTTCTCATAGATCGTCGAACTAAACGCCTGGATTTGCTGGATAAGGTACCCAAGAAAAAACATTCGGATAATTCTAGCTGTTGAATAACAGCGAGTTGGGCAAAATAAGGAAGACGATAAATCATCATTTTGTTAAGATAAAAGATGTATAGGGAGGCTGAGAAGGCAAATGAGAATGTTATGAAGACTGCGCAAATGACGATGTGTATGGGGAAGGCAAGGCGAGAACTGTTGATGGGATGAGGAGTGTGAATGAAGGGAGGGAGGCAACTGGGATAGAATGTTCTGAAGGGAATCAAGGTGGAGGGATCGAGTGTAAATGAGGATTAATAAAGGACATTAGCTTAGAACATTCTAGAAACGTTTCATATGATGTCATAATTACATTGAGACATCTGTCAGGTCATCACTCAGTAAGATTAGACGAAGGTGAAGGTTATGGTTCTGTACGGATTTAACGAACAAACGCAAGAACTAAAATTAATGACGTTGCTAGAAAAACAACTTTATTTTTGAAGAAACCGTTTCGGTCATGTAGTACAGGGTGCGCCAAAATTATAGGTGCATCGAATTTTGTAACGTAACTCGACTCGAATTGGTTTAATATCCATGAGAATTGGCCAGTTTTATCATGGAATGGTCCAAATCGTTCCCCAATTATCACTTTAGAGCAATGTGACTTTTAGATTATTATCAACCTAAGAGATCCTACCAGTTTGAAACAGTCATGGCACGCAGGCATTTCTGAATTCCAGAGTTCATAAAAAATTTTCGGATGATGGGATTTACTTGAAAATTCATTCCTGATAAGATCAAGTATCTACCAATACGTCATCAAATTTACTAGAGGATTGCTTAGAGCGCAGCTTCAAAAAACTGCAACGTACCATCGCCATCAGATGAAGAATTCCAAATCCAGTGCAAAAGTAACAAAAATGGTCAAAATTTATTTCCGTATTTCTTTGAACCTGATCTCAAATCTGTTTTGTTTGTTGATTATGAGCTATAACACGCCACTTTTGCTAGTTTCCGGTCATCAGGTACATTTTCAGTTGTGGATTCTATAACCCCCTGATTTTGCAAAATTTTAGTACTCTCCACGAAAAATTCAGAAACTCTGTTGAAAATAAACTCTTCGCTCCAAAACTTCTGGGACTTATTAAATCAATAGTATATAACATTTTGGAACAGTATAGGGCCATATGACTATCTACAGCTTCACCAATCACACTCCAAACTCGTGCACCTATAATATTGGCGCACCCTGTATGAACAACTACAAAAACTGTTCAGTTTGATTATGAATCTTGAATGCGAAACGAATGTAATGAGACCACAAAAATCTGAATGGAGAAAACTAAAAACAATTATTTCTTTTCTTGAACATTTATTGAGTGTAAATTAGTATGAGCAATTGAGAAACATGGCACAAAATTCGATATGATTATATCACAAATGATAATTTGGTTATGACAATTACACATAAGCTGGAGTTATGTTGTGTAGTTTCACCATGTATCCTGCTATGGACTCTATAATTGTGATGTATGTGATGTCGGAGTATCAAAAGACAGCAAAGAGGATTTATAAAGTGGTGAAGAAGGTGTTGAAGGAATTGAATAAATCAAAGAATGCGGAAAATACAACGACAACTAGTGCGCAATGAAACAGTAATTTTGAATGTTTCTTTTCTGTTCCATTATTTTCATAAACTTATGTGAAGATCAATACTCTGATCCGTTGAGGTATTGTTAATGTAACAAATTAATGTTTCGATTCTGCTAAGCAACATCAGTAAAATCACAAAATGAAAGAAGGATTTAGCGTCCCGAAGATTTCTCACACCTAAAATTAGTTTTTGGAAATGTTGGGGACTGTATCACTCTTCCAATTACAATTATGTTGAACAATTCATTCAAAACACAAAAATATATTTCTTATTCACTCCGTCAATATTGAAATCCATAAGAATCATTAAAGTGGTAATGTACGGATTTTCTGTTCCACTAACTTCATAAAACTTTACACAATTAGTAACTTAATGATAACCAAATCGTTCTTTCAGAAAATAAACTTTTTTTAAAAAGTTTTTTTTTTAATTTAAAAATCATCTAAACACAAACATCGCTCATTAATTTATTTCATGCATGATGGGACAGGCTCATAACTCCAGCGAAAAACGGAAATCTAAAGAACTGTTTATGATTCCATTTTCTGAATTCTGGCTACAAATTTGATTTGATTTGTGCATCACTAATCTTTCAATCACAATCCCGTTAAATGATTTATTCAAAACACGAAAAAAATTTTTTGGGTATTCCTTTATAATTGGAGTCAATAAAATCCAGTAGAATGATAAAAGTGAAACAGTTGAATGCACAATTATAATGCAGAAGGTCGTTCCAGTCGATCCCAGGAAGAGCACACTCCACGTTGAGCTCACGGGATTTCGCGGGGGTCATCTGTAAATAAATTGGCTACTCACAGACATACCAACTATTTCTAATTTTATTGTCCTATTTCCTCATATTAAAAATATATCTACTAACCGAAACTGAAAAAGTTCGATACGTCGTTGCCAGTTTCATATTCACAACGTCACGCAAGGTAAAGGATATGGTTCTCTACGGATTTAACGAACAAACACAAGCACTAATATTAATGACATTGCTTGAAAAATAATTATTCACTTTTGAAGAAAGCGTCTAGTATGATCAACTGCAAAATTATGTCAATTTGATCCTGCAAAAATAAGGCAATGAAAACCTGAATAGAGATATTTCAACTTGAAAACTAGAAAAAACCATTGTTTTTCAAAACATTTATTCTGATCGAAAAAAATAGTAAATTAGTATGAGCAATTGAGAAACATGGCACAAAATTCGATATGATTATATCACAAATGATAATTTGGTTATGACAATTACACATAAAACAATCAGAATAAATATATAAAGACATCAAATTCAATTATCTCTCTTATTCAATCTCTTCTTTCTCATGAAGTATTTGACCTGGTCAATAGTGAGATTCAGTTCTCTTGCAGCCTCTTCATTCTGTGCTTTGGTGGAGGAAAATTTTCCGGCGAACTTGTGCTCAAGCACTTTAACTTGCCAGTCTTCGATCGTTTTGCTGACTCTTCTCAGTGGTTGCATGGGATCTTCATTCTGTGGATGACACTGTGATGACATCTGACTGTTGATTGGAGATGGAGCCATAAATGAGTTATCATATGGATGGTATTGCGAAACCGATGAAAAAGTTTGAGTTGGATAACCGCTCGCCGGAGACTGGTTTAGCATCTGAGTACTTTGAACACTTCCTGGATGGCCTTGATGATCCGCTTGATTCTTCTCCTTGAGCTCCTTTGTACGCTTTTGTTTTCGGTTCTTGAACCAAAATTTGACTTGATCAACCGACGACAAGCCCAATTCTTCTGCCATAACCATCATTTCTTTTTTGGAATAACTATCAGACTGTTCAAACCGTTCTTCAAGGTAGTCAATCTGCCACTTTTCGAATTTCGTTCGATGTCTTGTCGTATTTTTCAATTCGTAAGTTGACGATTGAAGCATATCGGACGAAGATCCAGATGAACTTTCTGAAGCCATTGATGCTGCTCTTGACGAACTGGCTTGTCCTTGGTGGAGATGGTATTGGATCCCGTTTGGAAATTGTTGGTGAAAACCATGGTCGAATCCTTGTACACCGTTTGGCATTCCGTAACTGAAAAAAATTGGAAGAATATTTACATTTTACAAAAAATTATTGTGTCACAGTATCATTGCTACGGTACTCACAAACTGAGAAAAAGTGGTAATTGGGAAGTGTCGAAGTTCCCCTTGCACTCGAACACCATAAAAACTTTTCGAAAAACTCACATGTCATCCTCCGAGCAATATTGGTCTTCTACATCAATGAAATGGTTTTGCGATTGGAATCGAGATTCAGTGGTCATTTGGCCATGGCCGTATCTTTGATTCAAGTTAAAATTCACGTCGTTGTGCGTCATCTGACGACCATTAGGAATGTACTCATTTGTCTCCTGAGTGACGTGACCTCTATTATCGATTATTCGGACGCCATATGTCCCTTGAACATCAGTTCCCATCGATCGGTATTCGTGAGTATAGTCATCATATCTGTAAAGAAAAACATAATATTAGCCTGAAAATTGGTAAAATAAAACTTACAATTCTTCATCAAAATCATTATCTTCTTGTTCTTCGTTGAATACTTGTGGATCCTCCAGTACAGTGTACTCGTATTGTTCCTGCTGTTGCCCAATGAATTCAAATTCTGATAAATATCTCGGGGCCATTCCCATATCCTGAGCAAATGTTCCTTGATCTCCGTTAGGGATAAGTTGCTGTTCGCGTGGAGAGTTTGTAAGCCTGAAAATTGAAGGTATAAAAATTTGAAAAAAAAAAACAGCTATCAAAAACTTACGTCTCTTCCATTTCCATGTCCAGTTGCAAATACTCCGGCTGATTGAAAGAACCGTTTGAGTACATAGTTAGATAAGTAAATTGTTGGTTGGGTCGAGTTATCGATTTTACCAGTACGATAGAAGGGTGTAACGTTTGCGTAGAAACTGACGTTGTTTGTGTGTGCAAGACTCCAGATGACCCAATCATCGATGACCCTTCCCAGAGGGATGGAGTGCGCGGCTGCAGACGCGGTTCTCCATGACCTCATATAGGGTCAAACTGTTATAATAGAGATCTTATCTCGTATACACTACAACCATTGAGTTATTACAAAATATAAAAAGTGTTTATTGAAAACCAAATAAGTGGACATCAACTAGTTGAACTTAGTTTCAGAAACGTGTCTTCTTACTGATCACAATGTGACACCCAGAAATGCCGATTAGGTTGTCACTATCGATTCTATTGTCAGTATCCATTCTATTCTAATCCTCTTTTACAATTTATTCAAAACACGAAAATATTTTTCTTAGGCACCCCTTTGATATTGGAGTCAATGAAATCCATTAGAATGATAAAAGTGAAACTGTTGAATGCACAATTATAATGCAGAAGGTCGTTGTAGTCGATGCCTGGAAGAGCACACTCCACGTTGAGCTCACGGGACTTTGCGGGGGTCATCTGGAGGAAATTAGAAGGAATTAGTTAATTTCAGAAATATAATCTTCTGGTTCAGTAGGGAAATCCATTTCTATGTGATAAAAAAATACAACAAAACACTTCGCGCTTCATTGTTGACGTCATTCACCACGCTGAAAGCTAGGTCAGCAAGCGCTCCTATCTTTATCAACGTGGCGGATGCCATTATCAATGAAGCACTAAGCGATCTCCTTAATTTCCTCATTGAATCAATCACGCGAATTTTCTCGATATTGTATTCACCAGCCTGTCAACATTTTGCAAAACCAAACCTACTTACCGAAACCGAAAAAGTTTGATACGTTGTTGCCAGTTCAATATACACAACTGTCTCGAAAAACACAAAAACCGACACCATTGCAAATCCCATCACTTTGTAAAATCGGGTAAATGTGCTCCATTCAAATCGAATCTTTTGTATGATATACCAGAAGAAATAAATTGCAGTTTGAGCTTTTCCCGTTATGAAAATTGCGTCGCTCACACTATAGTTTGAATAGATGAAAGAGGTGAGTGGGCTGAAAGTTCGCTGTTTTGATAAATGCTTATAGACATACCTGTAAATTGAAAAAAGCATTGCTGCAACAACATAAATCACTTTTGAATCCAAAGGGTGATACACTCCATTTTCATCTGCCAAAGTTTTCTCAGACTTGCAACTCGGAGCTTTTATCCATTGGTGCTCCTGGAGACCGGAGGGTCTCTTAAATCTTTTTATTTTGCTGAAAATTTCGAAATCCTCTGAAAAACCTCATAGTAATACTTGAAGCAGAAATAACCAGTGAACGACACGGAAAACAAGAAATAGACCATGTTCAGAATGATTTTTGAATTATCCTCTATCACCTAAAAACCTGAGATTCATTAGAACACTGTAATAATCACCATATCCAAAAAAGTGATGCATCCAAAGATAGAGGAAACCGCTATGACATAGAATTGTTGCCACTTTCGAACACCGTGTCTTTTGGAGTAGATCCATAGCAAAGCGGAATAAAAAGCCCAGAGACAGTTGTAGTTCACTGGAGAAAACTTTCAGAGATTCTCAAAATTTTCAACTCACATAGATGAACAGTCGACTCATCCGGACAATTGTTCTTAATAAATTCCAGCACTCCCATTGAAACCAGACCCAGCAAACACACAACTTTTGGTGCATCTCTTTGTTGAATACCATGAGTGGTTGGGGGTCTAGGTATTTGATAACAAAAGATTTTCTTTCGAAATACAATAATCAAGTTGATGAAGCCGATAACTGCCAGGCTACTCGAACTGGTGACAGAGTTGAAGGACAAGAAACCGAAGGAATTCAAGGAACAGCGATAGTTAAAGTAGCAAGTGTCCAGATCCATTTTGTTAGTTGGTTTTTTCTTGTTTGGAAACAAAACTGTTAATGCAGGAAGTATTGATCCAAATATTTGGAAGAATAAGAACCTGAACATTTAATTAATTGGTTTAGAATTCCAGGAAAGGATAATAGACTCTATGAAACAGAAAAAAATGTTCCAACTCACACAAAATACTTCGAATCCTTGACAAGCCTTTGCTTCTGATACTCTTTATGACTTACTGTCATATTAACTTTATCAAATAGATAAACTTTATCCACAATCACAGTCCCTTCTGAATCATTCCCTTCAAAAATGCTTGGCTCGTTGTTTTCATAACGATCTAGCATCCGGTACTGGAAAAATGCTGAAAAATCCATAATCTAGAACAGAAAACATTAGAAAACGTTACTCAAAAGCAGTACAAAAGTCATGCTGCCAGCATAAACAAGCAGTGGAGTCATGGATAATAGTGTCTGTTCAGAGACTGGTGTCACTGTAAACTGCGCGCTTTTGATCCTGTACGGGTTATCAGTTAGGTCTGAAATTGTATTTTTTTCAGTTTCAGATAGTTTCCCGAAACCCCTACTTTCTGAAGATTTCCCACACAACGCGTCATCCGGTAGAACTGTCAAAGCAAGGTGGAATTTCTCCCCAATTTCACTTTTCTTCAGTGTAAATCCTGCGAACTTTGTGAAGGTCTGATAGAAATAGTTGTCACTGAGTTCCAATAGCCCAGATGGATCGAATAGAGGACACTGAAATAGTGAAGAATTTGAAAATTAGTAAAAAAAACTAGTACATCAAAATGACGAACTGTGATCCTTGCACAAATGTCACTTGCCGAGAAAGCTCGAATTTCCACTTTTTCAACGTTTTCTGGGAAGGTGTACACATGAAATGTTGGTTTTGGAGGGCTAGCTGTCGCTATAATGGGGTCTTGTCTGAAAAATTCAGATAATCGGGAGAAAATCTATATGATCCACCCAATATGAAAATTCGATGCTTGCTCCACACGGAGTACAAAGTCACTGGGTAGAGAGCTGGCAATTGAAATGAAGACAGGTTGACGGAGGAGTCGGAGAGAGTCAGTGTCATCACAAAGGGTGTCAGCGGCACACCAGTAGATGAATTTAGAGCCTTGGTGAGATTGAATTCGGGGGAGCTGGAAAATGTGACAGTTGTAAAAAAGATTGGAACGGCCCACGTGAACCTAGTATTCGCTCCTCGAACTGAACAAGTTAGGAGTGAGCGACTGGCAAAGGCAAGCGAAAATTCAGGGAAAGAGCCCCAAGCTGTCTAAAAAAAGCCTTATATTCAAAAATAATGCATGATTTCAATTCACCATCTTCCCAGAAATTCATAGACCTACCGCGATGTTATGAACTGTTGTCCCTCTTATGATAGTCACTGTGATCGGATCCTCCAGAACAAATTTCACTGGATCAACATTGACTCGGATTGCGGATGGCTAAAAGAATTCTTTTTTGCGGCATTGAAAACCAAGCTCACCGGTTTCTTCTCATCCAAAAGTACACGAAAGAACGATGGAGTGAGATTTCCTTTTGTTCTCCATGAAGTATAATTTCCATCTAATATCAGGTCATGCGGTTCTTCAGAAAAGGTACAAAAGAAGAAGAAGAAGAAGAGAGAGAATAACATGTTTTGAGGAAGGTTCCAGGAATACTTTTTCTTTAAATATGATTTTGGTTATGCAAATAAAACTTTTTTGGAGAGAGAGAGAGAATAATATTTGCCTAAGTGATTCTTGATTTATAAAAAAGTGTTGACGATTGATAAATTGATTTTTGAAGGCGAAGATCATCGCCAGTGACTTATGACCTGAAATTTTCTAGAAATAGTACTAAAACGGCTTAGAAAAAGGGCTAAAAATGATCAGAAATAAGTCCAATGTCTCTAAGAAGGGCACTAAATTGCCTAAAAGAGCCTTTTTTGTTCAAACTGAACGGCCAGAACCCCTACTTTCTCAGAAAAATTCTTAAATTCAAACTATTTATTCATCAAAGAAAAGAAACTAGCACAATCGGTTGAAATGGTTACAATTTACAGAAAAGGGCTATCAAAAAAGGGGCAATTTTCAATTTTGAGATCTGGTTCACGGGAGAGATTCGACTTGAATATTCTCGGCTATCGGCTGGAACTTCTCCCAGAGTTGAAGCATCTGAAATATTGAATTTTAATGCGTTACTAGATGAATGGCAGTTAACAAACCTCAGCATAAGTGTCGACTGTGCACTCCATATACTCAACAAGAATCTGTTTCAATTCGTTCTCGTATTCGTCATGAAAACGTTCGACTTCTTTCCGGATGTCTGCACTCAAGTTCTTGAAATTCCGCTCCAATTCATCCGTTCTTCGGACGTCCTCCTCAATCTCCATCGCCAATTGATCCGCTCTCTCTGTCCTCATTCTTCTCAATGCATCTGATTTCTGCTCACGCTTCTTGACAACTGCCTCTTGAGCACACTGCCATTCTTGCCACAAACGAACTCTTTGATCAAACACATCCTTGATGGAAGAGATGAGCATGATGTAGTCGTGGATTGGCTCCGAGAACTTGACTGCGTCAATCTCTGCTTGTTTCATCCAAGTCAGAGATATTTTTCCAGTTGTGTCAGTTAGAGCCGAGATTGCACGGGAGAGTGAAGTCGATTCCTCAGTAGCGGCAAGTTTGGAGAGAGTCTGAAAATTAATTGAGGTGAATTAGAAGGGAAAGGGCAGGTAACTGGGCTATGCTATGCAACGCTGGCTACTAAGCTATAAAAAGTCAGAATTTATAACCATAATGATAGTTCTGTTCCTAGGTACTCACAAAGCCTAGCTCCTCCTCAGCGTGAACCATTTTCCAACGAGCAGCAGCCAAAGACTCTGAGACTTTGTGGAGTTTTCTAAGTGCTCCGTCAAGCTCATCAATTTGATACCGAGTCTGTTCAAACCAATGATCTCCTTCCTCCATCTTCATAGTCATCTTTTTAATAACATCTTGGAAGTTGTTCAACATTTTCATGACTCCAAAACTTGTGGAAGTTTGAACAGTTTCCGGAAGACCACCATCAATGGTGAGGAAGTCTCTGATGTCACAATCGTTCTTCAATCGAGGATGTTGAATGAGACGATTCATGTATCTTTCTAGTTGTCGAGCACGGTCAATCACTTCACGATTCTCCTCTTCATCACTGGTCTGAACAATTATTTTAGGTAAGAACCTTTTGAAAAATAGGGTTACCTTGATTAAGGCCGCAGTAATAATACTTTTCTCCGGTGGATGAGGGATGATGACACCCTTTGGCAAGTACTTCTCCACAATCTTCTTGTGAAGACACAAGAAATCCGAGAATCGATGCCAAGTCTCGTATTGTTTTTTGGTGTATCCAGGAACATCATTGACTTTGGTTTGCAGTTTGTAGACGGCGTAAGAAGACGGACCTTTACCACGCTTCTCAGTATCTCGAATCGTTACTTTGAAGTCGGATGGGATGGGCATGGAATCGTTATCCTTGGGGTCGCTGCTTGTAAGTCTGAAGAATAGAAGGATTAGGACTAGGCTGTAACCCCCGTATGCCAATAAACAGAGAATGTTTTGCTCTACAATCCCCCATCTATCTATTTTCATTGCCATAATTCTCAAAATTCAGATTCCCAGAGACTCACTGATTCCCAATACTATCGATAACAGCCAGGTCCGAGACGTTCGAAACAAGAAGTTTCGCTTCTGAAGTATCCTCGTTTTCCAGGTTGATCTCTTCCAGTTGCTCAGTCACAGAGTTTGATTGAACATCCTCATCGGAAGACATTGTTCTTTTGGGTGGTTTCACCTGAAAACATAAATTATACACAAAGCGAAACGAGGACAGAAAAATCGGCAAAAAAAACAGGCAAGCGAATACTTTCGAAAGATAAAGTGAAATGAAAAAATAAAGAGAAGACATTGTAGCAAAAAACAATACATTTTGCCGGGTAGTCCTGGTTGAGTAGATCAAAAGGACACTTTATTTGGTAGATCAAAAATTCGTTTCGACCTCCCGTGTCTTATCAGTTTTATCGTTCTTGATCGCTTCAGGAAAGACGCAGGGAAAGTGAAGCCCAATATTCCAAAAAACAAGATTAAACATGTAAAAATTTATTGATTCAATGGTCAAATAACAAAAAAAAAATGAAAAAAAAAACAAAAAAAA
This sequence comes from Caenorhabditis brenneri, assembly GCA_000143925.2. Lineage (NCBI taxonomy): Eukaryota > Metazoa > Nematoda > Chromadorea > Rhabditida > Rhabditidae > Caenorhabditis > Caenorhabditis brenneri. Next base: position 60,474 of record GL379923.1, on the reverse strand, counting down.
TTGTGTAGAAAATTGATTGAAAATTATCTTTTGATGTGATGGATGACGGTTGATTGAGAAGAGAGAGTGAGAGCGTTGATGTGTCACTCGCTGAAAAAATAAGGAATCATGGTTTTAGGGTTTAGTTATTTGAGGTAAAGTTAGCCTCGAAGTTTTCTAATTGGTGCCAAATAAGCAAAAGTCTTAACTTTAGAACAGACGAATCAAAAATAGAATTTGGGCAGTGCCAGCTCATTGCTGCTGGATTTTTTGAGTTTAGTTCTAATTCGAGACAGTTCTAATGTGATCGGTGTTTTCCCAAATCAGAACAACGCCAAATAAGAACTATCTGAGCCAGTCAGTTCTAATTTGAGCAATTCAAAACCAACCGGTTATCCTTTTCCTCTTGCATCTTGCGAATCGCCTCCTGTACACTGTTGTATTTTTCCATCAGGTCATCAACCTTCTCTTGCAGTTCATCAATCTTCTCCTGAAGCTTCACTGTACTTGGCGCAAGCTCTTCATTCCAGTAAGCGGAGCGAGTTCTTGCAGGATTGTGAACTGCGGTGGCTGTCGAATTTTCTTTCATTATGGGTGTCGGCTTCCAGTGAATTTTGATCTTTTCCTCATCCAAACTCATTATATCGAATTTTTCCAGCACTTGTATTGGTGCTAGTCCGTTTTAGAACTGTACCGTAATTTACAAAAAGTACCAGTTCCAAACCGGGGCAGCCGCGATGAATATTGCTTACGGTCAAACTGCGCTCCACTGAACCATCTGCTGTTTGTGGTTGTTGTTATCTTGCATTGCCATCTTTCGCGGCCCCTCAACCATAGTAGTAGCCCTTCTGTGTGTTTGCCAATTGGAGAGGTACAGAACAAAATCAATTTTCTGTCGTTTTCGTACCTGTTCTGATTTTCCTCTATTTTTTTGAATACCATATAATTGAAACATCGTGTGAAGATTATGAAAGATAACACTTCGAACAATATTTATTTATTTCATAAATAATTCAAAATCTTGGGACAGAACGTTTTTTCTTTAATTTAAAACCTTGAAAGTTATTCGATCTATTGTTTTTCGAAAATTGGCATTTTCCGGGAACTGAACGGATTCACTCGGCTTCATAATTACACTTCATAATGTTCATCAGTTGTTTTTTCTCCAATTAATTACCTGATCAATCAACGTCTTCACTTGCTGTGAATGGTCCCTTTGAAGTTCCCATTCGATTTTCTATTCTTCTCGCAATTTTCTTGTTGTTGAAAAAATTAACCTGTTGCCCTCTAGAGTTCCAAAACAGAAAGCAGCTCAAACGCAAAAGAAGATGAAGTCGGGCGTGCTCGAACGAGGACTTATCCTATTATTGTATCCTTTCTTATTTCGTTTTCCTTTACTATGCTAGCAAATTCGCCCCGTTGCACACCTTATCCGCATTCTTCGACCGTCTAGTCTCCGCCCCTTTTCTCCCTGCGCTGAGACAGACGGTCATTCATCATTCTTGCTTCTGTGAGAAGAGGTGACATGACCTCCCTCTCCTCCCCTCTTCTCATCATTCTCTTTTCTCTTTACATTATTTCCCTTCTTTGTATCTGAATATATAGGAAACATGGTGCTCGACCGAAATTGCGGTTTTTCGGGGGAAGCGCCGTCCCAAAGAAATGCTTGAAGAAGAATCTTTCATTTTTTAAGTCTTTCTTATGAATACTTGCAAAGTCAAACGAATTTCCATTCATATAATTCGGAAATTTAGCTTTAGCGTGTTTTAACGCATGTTCAAATATATCAAAGTTTTTACAGGTATATTCCGTCAGGATTCTTATTATTTTTTCCAATGACTTCTGACTCTATGGTTGCCACTTTCCCTTTATTCCGCCTTCCTTACGTTGCGTTCTCAGAAGTTATGAATGGAATTAGCTTGAAAGAACTGTAAGTTTCCCAAAGATTTCAATCATAAATTAATTTTATTGAAGAGTTAGAATGTCCCTAATCTCCCGAAACTCCTACAAATCCGCGAAATTTGCAAGAAGAAAATCCAGAAATCGCATGATTCTTGTTGCAGTACACAAAGGAATCGCTTCAGTGAGCGTCGATTATGAAAGAATTTTTGAAGTGGTACAAAGCTCTCAACCAAAAGACTCCGAAGTTTTGAAATTAGCAGAATCGGCTGTTCCGTTTGTGAACGGCCGTAACAATTCTTTGAGAACGTTCTGGGGAGATAAGTCAATGGATATCAACAGATGCATTGATTATATCACCGATTTCTTCAATTTACCTATTGATAGTTTGTATTTATCTGCTACTGAGGAGTACCCCACTGATCCACGCTTGATTGTTGATAATGTGTTTAACCGGCAGGAATTCGTCAATCGATGTTTGTTTGAATGCGACGTCACATCTGATGAAGAATTGACATATTTTTTGAACCAAAGGAATATCAGAATTGTCCATTTGGACGTAAAGCCAAGCGACGAGTTTGCGTTCAATGACTCTTTTCATTGGAATCAATTTTTTGTGATTCATGGATTTTGGGTTACCCTTCCAAATATTCTTGGAATGAACTGCGAGAGCATTGTTGTAAAAAACTCTCGGATCAGTAATGAAAATATGAATATGTTCTTGAAGTACTGGATCAAGGGAGGATGTCCTCAGTTGAAATATATGTTAATTATGATGCAGACTGATTTAGAAAGGATTTTCGAAGGAGTGGTAGTATCAAAAAGAGAGAACAATGGACAAGTATCTTATACTTAGTGAGTATTCCCCCTCTTCCCTTAAGGGAGGTAGGGCCCACGTCAATTTATGAAGTTCAGTTTTCGTTTGAAAAGAATCTACTACGAAAATGACGATCAGCTTTTGTCGATTTTTTCATTTTCACGATACGATTGACTATCGAAAATTTTGAATAGTCAACGTCAACGATAATTAGTTTATTCTGATTCCATCATTTTATCATATCGATTCGGAACTCCATTATAAATCTTTTTCTCGGAGAATCAATAAACTATCGGAAAATTCTACCGTCTATTTAAGAAATTTCAGTTTTTCTGACCAAATCCAATATTTCACGGACGGATATGATGTACAACGAGAAGATGGAGTAATGGGAACACTAATTCACCTGCCAAACACCCAAGATGGATTTTATTTTGTAGTTTGGCCAGATTTTGCTGACAAGCCGTATTGCGTGTAACACTGCAATAGTTTCGTATACCGTAAATACTGTAATAGAAGCCCACCTTTAATAGAAGCCCACCTGTAATATAAGCTCATCTTAAGGACCCCTTTGAAAAATAGAAGCCCACCCTCTAATAGAGGCCCATACTTCAATAGAAGCCCACTTTTGGTGTGGTTTTTCGTAACATTACTTGCATTTTTGCACTATTTTCGGCGTTTTTGGAAAACTTCGTTTTTTTCAAAAATTGGGTTGAAAAATAGAAGCCCACCCTGTAATAGAAGCACACCTGTAATTAAAGCCCACCCTAAGGACCCCTTCGAAAAATAGAAGCCCATGGGCTTCTATAACAGTATTTACGGTATTCCTTTAGTATACAGAAAAGATTGTGAATACGACGGTGTTTGGGATCGCGGTGACGATGGCCGTGAACGGTAATGTGTGAATGACGACGGTCATCTCCAAAGCTAAGAAAAGGGGGTCCTTGGTTTTTTTCTAACAATTCTCTTGAGTTTTTCCTACTATATTCTTTGTTCTTTGCTTTTTCGTATTCCTCTTACTTAACTCTCGAAGTTTTTACTCTTGTACTTTCTCTGGTGATGATTTACATCGGATGATGAATATGAATGAATGAAATCATTTTGAAGTCTAGTATATCATAATAAGTTTTAAAAATCACATTGACAATGTGTGAGGTTGTCAAATTCCAAAAAACATTGTAAAATGTTTACCAAATTCAAAACAAAGTATAGAATTACCTGAAATGTAGTATTTTATTCTGTGTACATTTTCAAGATTGAGGTTCGAATGAAAATATTGGTATCGGTCTTCAAAGTTTATCATGGTCTGTGAAGCACTATAAACATAATCGGAGCCCCCAAAATCATCTAGTTAGATTCCAGCAGATGGATATGAAAAAATAAAATTCTTGTTATAATCAACACAGCATCAAATCGGATATAGCATCAAAAAAAGCTATCGCACTTTACAGTTCATCCCCTTCTTTTTGGTTTCCAATATCTCTTTGCAACCTTCCTTTTCTTGCAGCCAGATATCATACTTTTCCTGACCAATCCTAAACTTCAAACTATTTAATCATCAAAGAAAAGAAGCTAGCACAATCGGTTTAAATGGTCACAATTTGAAAAAAAGGTCCTATAAATAAATGAATATTTTGCTATGTTGAGATCTGGTTCACGGGAGAGATTCGACTTGAATATTCTCGGCTATCGGCTGGAACTTCTCCCAATGTTGAAGCATCTGAAATATTGAATTCCAGCACTAGATGAAAGATAGTTAACAAACCTGGGCATAAGTGTCGAATGTGCACTCCATATACTCAACAAGAATCTGTTTGAATTCGTTCTTGTATTCGTCTTGAAAACGTTCGACTTCTTTCCGGATGTCTGCACTCAAGTTCTTGAAGTTCTGCTCCAATTGATCCGCTCTTCGGACGCCCTCCTCAATCTCCATCGCCAATTGATCCGCTCTCTGTGTCCTCATTTTTCTCAATGCATCTGATTTCTGCTCACGCTTCTTGACAACTGCCTCTTGAGCACACTGCCAGTCTTGCCACAAACGAACTCTTTGATCAAACACATCCTTGATGGAAGAGATGAGCATGATGTAGTCGTGGATTGGCTCCGAGAACTTGACTGCGTCAATCTCTGTTTGTTTCATCCAAGTCGTCGATATTTTTCCAGTTGTGTCAGTTAGAGCCGAGATTGCACGGGAGAGTGAAGTCGATTCCTCAGTAGCGGCAAGCTTGGAGAGTGCCTGAAAATTAATTGAGGTGAATTAGAAGGGAAAGGGCAGGTAACTGGGCTATGCTATGCAACGCTGGCTACTAAGCTATAAAAAATCAGAATTTATAACCATAATGATAGTTCTGTTCCTAGGTACTCACAAAGCCTAGCTCCTCCTCAGCGTGAGCCATTTTCCAACGAGCAGCAGCCAAAGACTCTGAGACTTTGTGGAGTTTTCTAAGTGCTCCGTCAAGCTCATCAATTTGATACCGAGTCTGTTCAAACCAATGATCTCCTTCCTCCATCTTCATAGTCATCTTTGTAATAGCATCTTGGAAGTTGTTCAACATTTTCATGATTCCAAAACTTGTGGAAGTTTGAACAGCTTTCGGAAGATCCGCATCAATAGTGAGGAAGTCTCTGATGTCACAATCGTTCTTCAATCGAGGATGTTGAATGAGACGATTCATGTATCTCTCTAGTTGTCGAGCACGGTCAATCACTTCACGATTCTCCTCTTCATCACTGGTCTGAACAATTATTTTAAGAAAGAACCTTTCAAGAAAAAGAGTTACCTTGATTATGGCCAAAGTAATGAAGCTTTTCTCTGGTGGATGAGGGATAATGACACCCTTTGGCAAGTACTTCTCAACAATCTTCTTGTGAAGACTCATGAATTCCGAGAATCGATGCCAAGTCTCGTATTGTGTTTTGGTGTATCCAGGGACATCACTGACTTTGGTTTGCAGTTTGTAGACGGCGTAAGAAGACGGACCTTTACCACGCTTCTCAGTATCTCTAATTGTTATTTTGAAGTCGGATGGGATGGGCATGGAATCGTTATCCTTGGGGTCGCTGCTTGTAAGTCTGAAGAATAGAAGGATTAGGACTAGGCTGTAACCCCCGTATGCCAATAAACAGAGAATGTTTTGCTCTACAATCCCCCATCTATCTATTTTCATTGCCATAATTCTCAAAATTCAGATTCCCAGAGACTCACTGATTCCCAATACTATCGATAACAGCCAGGTTCGAGACGCTTGAAACAAGAAGTTTTGCTTCTGGAGTATCCTCGTTTTCCAGGTTGATCTCTTCCAGTTGCTCAGTCACAGAGTTTGATCGAACATCCTCATCGGAAGACATTGTTGTTTCGGGTGGTTTCACCTGAAAACACAAAATATACACAAAGAGAAACGAGGACAGAAAAATCGGCAAAATGAAAAAAAAACAGGCAAAATGAACACTTTCGAAAGATAAAGTGAAATGAAAAAAGAGAGAAAGATGACAATGTAGCGGAAAAACAATACATTTTCCCGGGTAGTCCTTGTTCAGTAGATCAAAAGACACCTTATTTGGTAGATCAAAAATTCGTTTCGACCTCCCGTGTCTTAGAAAGACGCAGGGAAAGTGAAGCCAAATACTCCAAAAAACAAGATTAAACATGTAAAAATTTATTGATTCAATGGTCAAATAACAAAAAAATAACAAAAACAAAAAAAAATTGTGTAGAAAATTGATTGAAAATTATCCCTCGATGTGATGGATGACGATTGATTGAGAAGAGAGAGTGAAAGCGTTGATGTGTCACTGCTGGTCGCTGAAAAAATTGGGAAATAGGGTTTTAAGGTTTAGTTTTTTTCTGAGGTAAAGTGAGCCTTGAAGTTTTCTAATTTGTGCCAAAAGGAGCAAAAATCTCAAGACAGACCAAATTCATGACCTCAGTTCTAATTCGGGAAAGTTCTGATGCGACAGGTACATCCCCAAATCAAAACAAAGCAGAATGAAAACTATCTGAACCAGTCTGTTCTATTCGAGCATTTCAAAAAACCAACCGGTTATCCTTTTTCTCTTGCATCTTGCAAACCGCCTCCTGTACACTGTTGTATTTTTCCATCAGGTCATCAACCTTCTCTTGCAGTTCATCAATCTTCTCCTGGAGCTTCACTGTACTTGGCGCCACAAGCTCTTCATCCCAGTAAGCGGAGCGAGTTCTTGCAGGATTTTGAATTGCGGTGGCTGTCGAATTTCCTGCTGAATTCTTGGGTGTCGGCTTCCAGTGAATTTTGATCTTTTTCTCATCCACACTCAGTATATTGAATCTTTCCACCAGGTATTCAATTTCGCCGAAAATCGCAAATGAGCCGGGTATTTTGTACTGAAAAATGCATGTTTGAAAATTGATAAACTCTCAAATTTTCACTCACAAAGACGTTTGCTCCCGTTTGAATGTCTCTCTTCTGTTCGACAACTTTCTTGATGATGTTGTCGAAATCCTGAGCTTCCATTGTGTGCTCCGTCGGAGCCCATTCCTCCTTTGTCTTCGTTTCACGCTATAAACCGAATGAATTTTTCGTAATTATTGTCAAAAAGATGGGCTTATACGTCTAATAAGGAACGGAAAAACTGCGCAAAACTAGCAATGGAAAAATTGGTATAAAAAATTTGCGGGCTATCGAAAAATGATGGTTTTAGAAATAATTGATTTTTCAAATTTTCTAATCTCTAAAAAGGTTTTTTTCGCCTAAATAGACGTATTGAAAATAAATATATTACGTACCACTCGCTCCCACTCTCGCTCGCTTTTGACTTTGCCCATGTTGAAGCGATTCGAAGCTCCAGATGAAGTTGTATTCGACATTCTTGATTTTGTCTCAGTGTCTTCGAAACTTGGTGGTTGGAGAAGCTCTCTGCAAAAATTGTTTCGAATATAAATGGAGAAAGCAAGTTAGACAAATGATTGGTTAGAAAAACGGAAGTTGATGAAAATACGTAACTTAAAAAAAAGAGAAAATTCAGGAAAAAAAACCAATTGAAACGGAGGATATAAGAGAAAACAACCTTCAAAAACGATGACAATAGATTTCGCGCCAATTCGAATCGATACGAATATTTTGATCTACCAAAAAATTGTAGGTCGAATTGAACATATTTTCAAATTTTGCCGAAAAATTTCAAATTTTACCCAAAACCCGCGGTCGGTATGTGAATGATCACGGTCTTTCGAATTCAAACCTATCTACTTTTTGCACAGTCGTAAACAGTGCACATTTGCGCGCCTTTTCTTCTGACCTTTTATCACGCATTGCCTGGAAAACTCGATCAACTGTCCACAGGCAGTAGTCACAAAAAAGTCAGGCTTGTCCGATCAGTCTGATATTACATGCATGTATACTACTATGACCCCTAATTACAAAAATCACAATTTGGTCTGGCCCCGCCCCCTTGATCCAGAGAAAAATCGATAATTGATCGATTTTGGAAAATTTTTCCTGTCGGAGATAGAGTCAAAATTCAATCAGATTCGGTTTTCTGGCACTTTTTTGAGCACTTTTCATGTTCAGGTCGAGTTTCTATCTTTGCTCCTTCATGTTGAAATCTTGGGTTGAAACTCGTATTTGTCAATTTTTGACTGAAAATCATAAATTGCAGTGTGAGGGGTTTTGATGTCGGTTGATTCGATCCCGGAAAATGTTTCTACGCAAAATTCTGGACCGGAATTTCTTTTAAAAAGTCTATAAATCAGGGACCTTCAGTACTTTTTTTGACGAAAAGTGTGAATTTTTAGTGATATTCCATGGAGGGGGGTACGTGGGTGAAAATCGAAATTTTCATATTTCGATTTTTTGAATGTTTTGAGTTGTTCTGGTCATAAATAGACTGTTCTCAAGTTATTAGATCATTTCCTTCTTGATAAGCCGAGTTCTATCACTTTGATAATGGTGAAACCAGAAAATTTTGACGAAT
>GL379923.1:21396-51597 GCA_000143925.2 Caenorhabditis brenneri | reverse complement strand
CAAGGAAATGATCTAATAACTTGAGAACAGTCTATTTATGACCAGAACAACTCAAAACATTCAAAAAATCGAAATATGAAAATTTCGATTTTCACCCACGTACCCCCCTCCATGGAATATCACTAAAAATTCACACTTTTCGTCAAAAAAAGTACTGAAGGTCCCTGATTTATAGACTTTTTAAAAGAAATTCCGGTCCAGAATTTTGCGTAGAAACATATTCCGGGATCGAATCAACCGACATCGAAACCCCTCACACTGCAATTTATGATTTTCAGTCAAAAATTGACAAATACGAGTTTCAACCCAAGATTTCAACATGAAGGAGCAAAGATAGAAACTCGACCTGAACATGAAAAGTGCTCAAAAAAGTGCCAGAAACTCGAATCTGATTGAATTTTGACTCTATCTCCGACAGGAAAAATTTTCCAAAATCGATCAATTATCGATTTTTCTCTGGATCAAGGGGGCGGGGCCAGACCAAATTGTGATTTTTGTAATTAGGGGTCATAGTAGTATACATGCATGTAATATCAGACTGATCGGACAAGCCTGACTTTTTTGTGACTACTGCATGTCGAGTTTCTCAGGTGCGTCAGCCCCCACCCTTCTTTCCTGATTAGTTTATAAGCTCCATGGAGAAAATTTTTAATTTCCATTTGATCTACCAAAAAATTTTGATCTACCAATTTTGAATATTCTCAATTCAACCGAATTTGACCTACCACCGCGCTTTTTCACATTTTCCGTGTTTCTCGACGCTCTCATTGTTGTTTTTCTTCATTTCTTTCTGTTTTTCCATTTTCGTCGGTTACACCCATCAAACTTCACTTTTTCTAGGCATCCACCTCCGTCCACCCACACATCACAATGTCAACTGGTACTGTGATAGACCTGAAGGACAAAATATTGATAGCCATAGCCGGTCCGGTGAGTTTTCCCTCTTCCCCGAATCCGCAAGATGAAACAAAACTCTTTCAGGAACCCCCATTCGAACTCGAAGGCGAGTATTTCAATTACTCAAAAGCAGATAATGATGGGAAACGTAGAATCCTCAAAGAGCAGGCAAAAGTTGTAACTACCACGATGACAAATGACGAATACCTACTGGATGAACGGAAGAAGTTTCTCGAAAAAATACAGAAAAGTGAATTACTTCGAAATGAGAATTGGACGAACGAACGGTTTATGGATGGTGATGCTGAAACAACCAATTCAAAGTTCTTGGCCATGAAGTATTTTCTGGCAAGATTTAATACAGCTAAACAGGTCAGCAAGGCGTTGAGTCAGGACAAGCCAAACAAAAACAGAAGGGAGGAGAGCGATAGGTACTTTTTTTGAATTTTTTTTTGTTATGGTATTGTTCTGAATTAGGTTCAAGATCAGAAAAGCTGTTACCTGCCAGTTCAGTGCCGGCCAAGTCAGATTTGATAATTGAGATCGTCATAGTCAGAAATCCACAGTTTTGATCAGGAGAATCAACGAAAAGTCATTTCATAATGCTTTTTCAGTGAGCTCCAGCCATACGTCAACCAATACAAGCCACCGAATCGACGAATCCTCATCACTGAAAACATCACATTCAACGAATTGGATCAAATCCCAGTGTATTGTGACATCACGAAAGAGCTGGATGAATTGGTGATCCCCGAAAGACTTGCATTCGATTATATTGATTGTAATTTTGTGAATAAAGAAAAGGAAAAGAAACTCGTCGACGCAATCAACATGTCTAAGGAACGAAAAAATCAGGTAAGGGTTTCAAAAACCAGTACTGTAAGTTCAAAGCAACATATCTCAGTTGCCTTTAGAGATATCAAAATGTTTTTAACTGACGAAATGTTCAGAATTTGATGGCAAATGTTTCTCTAGTTGACCACATTTTCATAACTTCTAAGATAACTGAGATAGGCATCTTTGAACACAAAGTGCATGGTTTTGAGCAGATGTATTTGCTGCTCCATGTTCAGTGCAGCATATCTCGGCTGTCTTTAGAGTTATCAAATTTATTTCAATTGATAGAATGTTTACAAGGTACTGATCAATATTTCTCTAGTTCATCACATTTTTATAACTTCAAAGGTAACTGAGATATAGTGCATAGAAAATGCGGGCGACTAGAAGCTCTACAGTTCTTAAAACCAATCTAATTTCAGATCAAATGTGAATGCGCCAAAAAGAAATTGATGTGTCATAAGAATGTGAACTATCCGTGCTACAGAATGAACAAAGCCATGCAGAAAATTCGGCATAAAGGAAACACCACGGCTCCTTGTGAATTTGTGAGTTTCCCAATACATTTATTCAGTCATTATTCTTCCAATTTCAGCAATCCTTGGGACCAAACACCCTCTCTCATGCACGCAACATTTTCTTTGATAACTGCGGTTTCGCCTGTTCCGATGAGTGTGCATGTGAAGGAAACTGTGATAACAACAGTCTCCTGATCCCTCTTCGACATCTCTTCCCATTGGAAATCTTTCAAAGTGACAAAGACATTGGATTCTCGGTTCGATCCCCTGTCTTCATTCCGGCTGGAACACCCGTCATGGAATTCACCGGAGAGATTGTGGAGCGTGCCACTCTGTATGGATTGAGTGAAGAATTGGCAGATGAGCACGCCGCTTATTCCATTCAATGGAATTACCATGATGATTGGCAGTTTCATAAATTTTTCAATAGTTTGAACTTTACGGATGAATACAAGGAGTTACTCGCAAGACTGTACAAAAAGAAGTTCTACATTGATCCCACAAATATTGGAAATGTGGGAAGAATGATTGCTCACTCTTGTTGCCCGAATCTGGAGGTTTTGAGAGTCTATCGGAAGAGTTTGTCACCAGCACATGTCAGTTTAATCATGGTCACCATTGAGGATGTGTATCCTGGAACTCCGGTGAGTCTACGGATTACTGTAGCCTAGAATTTTGTTCAATTTCAGTTCTCATTCGACTACGGCGCCGGATACAAAGTTTCTAAAGACACATATTTGACAACTGTTTGCAAGTGTCGATTGTTTTCGTGTCAAGGCAACGGAAGTAACGATACATTCAAGACTTTGGACACTCATAGTGTAAGTTTCCATAATTTTTCAGACTGATTCATTCTCATTTTGATTTTCAGATGGCCGTGATCATTCGAAGACTGCACCAGATGAGACGTACGACGTAAGAGAATTTGATTAATGGAAATTAATAATTGAATAATCTATTTTTGTTTTCTTTTGACATTTAATAACTATCATGTTTTTCTTTCAAATCTTTTAACTCGACTAGATTTGACATCTGTAATAATTTTGAATTCTGTAATAATTAATAAATTGTGGTTCCATTATTATTCTGGATTCTGAAGAAGTCAGAAGCAGTGTCTTAGTCAGAAAAAGAAAATCTCGAATTCGAACTATCCCCTGGACCAGAAGAGTTTAGGATCCGGGCTTCAGCCGCGACGCGACCGCAGCACGCTCAAAATTTGACATTCTGATGTTGTTAGACATTGTTGTTGGACATGTTCCGTTTTTAAATTCGTTTTTTTCCGGCTAAAAAAACTTGTGGAAATAAATGGGTGACGGAGATCCAAAAGAGATAGTTGTCGGGTGAAGCCAACATATTTTTTCGATCAAAGTTTGTGTGCTTTTAGCTGATATAGTGAGTAATTTGGTCTTTAGTAATTTCTTAATTTCCAATAGTTAACGGTACAGTTTCCTCTGAAGTGTGATGCCTTAGGCAGGGAGTGACAGGAAATTACAGGAAATTTTTATCAGATCCCATCAAAAACACATTGCGATCAGTTAGAAGTCGCGTTTCAGAAACCAACATCAAACACTTGAAATAAACTAATTTGATTCTCAATTATATCACGGAGTATTCTTTCTGGTTTGTTCTTCTTCCAATTAACCTAGTGCACAAATATTTTATAACTCAATGGTCGTAGATTATACGAGATAAGATCTCTATTATAACAGTTTGACTCTATATTGATCATCTCTGGGAAAGGTCACGGAGGATTGGGTCATCTGGAGTCTTGCATACACACACAACGCCAGTTTCTACGCAAACGTTACACCCTTCTATCGTACTGGTAAAATCGATAGTTCGACCCAACCACCAATTTACTTATCTAACTATGTACTCAGACGGTTCTTTCAATCAGCCGGAGTATTTGCAACTGGACATGGAAATGGAAGAGACGTAAGTTTTTGATAGCTGTTTTTTTTTTTCAAATTTTTATACCTTCAATTTTCAGGCTTACAAACTCTCCACGCGAACAGCAACTTATTCCTAATGGAGATCAAGGAACATTTGCTCAGGATATGGGAATGACCCCGAGATATTTATCAGAATTTGAATTCATTGGGCAACAGCAGGAACAATACGAATACACTGTACTGGAGGATCCACAAGTGTTCCACGAAGAACAAGAAAATTATGGTTTTGAGGAAGAATTGTAAGTTTTATTCTACCAATTTTCAGGCTAATATTATGTTTTTCTTTTCAGATATGATGATTATGGTCACGAATACCGATCAATGAGAACCGATGTTCAAGGAACATATGATGGCCGAATAATCAATAATCGAGGTCACGTCACTGAGGAGGATAATGATTATATTCCTAATGGTCGTCAGATGACGCACAACGACGTGAATGTTAAATTGAATCAAAGATACGGTCATGACCAAATGAACACTGAATATCGAGTCCGATCTCAAAACCACTTCAATGGTGTAGAAGACCAATATTGCTCGGAGGATGACATGTGAGTTTTTCGAAAAGTTTTTATGGTGTTCGAGTGCAAGGTGAACTTCGACACTTCCCAATTACCAGTTTTTTGAGTTTTGAAGTATCGTAATAATGGTGCTGTGACATCATAATATTTTGTGTAATGTAAATGTTCATAAAATATTTTCAGTGAAGCTTTCGGAATGCCAAATGGTGTACAAGGATTCAATCATGCATATGACTATCCCCAACCAAACGGGATCCAATACCATCTCCACCAAGGACAACTTCAATCAGCAAGTTCATCAAGAGCAGCATCAATGGCTTCAGATAGTTCATTTGGACATTCGCACGAAAGGCTTCAACCGACAAATTCCAAATTCTTGAAGCCGACCAGACATCGAACGAAATTCGAAAAGTGGCAGATTGACGCCCTCGAAGAACGGTTTGAACAGTCTGATTCTTATTCCAAAAGAGAAATGATGGTTATGGTAGAAGAATTGGGTTTGTCGTCGGTTGATCAAGTCAAATTTTGGTTCAAGAACCGGAAACAGAAGCGTACCAAGGAGCTCAAAGAGCAGAACCTATATCAGTCTCCGGCGAGATGTCATCCAATTCAAACTTATACATCGACTCCACATTCCCATCCATATGATAACTCATTTGTGGCTCCATCTCCAATCCACAATCAGATATCATCCCAGTGTCATCCACAGAATGAAGATCCCATGCAACCATCCTCCTTGACTTCTTCCAATGAACCACTGAGAAGAGTCAGCAAAAAGATTGAAGACTGGCAAGTTAAAGTGCTTGAGCACAAGTTCGCCGGAAAATATTTCTCCACCAAAGCACAGAATGAAGAGGCTGCAACAGAGTTGGGACTCACTATTGACCAGGTCAAGTACTTCATGAGAAAGAAGAGATTGAATAGAAGAGATAATTGAATTTGATTTCTTTATATATTCATTCTAATTGTTTATGTGTAATTGTCATAACCAAACTATCATTTGTGATATAATCATATCGAATTTTGTGCCATGTTTCTCAATTGCTCATACTAATTTACTGTGATTGAAAATTTCCATCAGAATAAATGTTCAAGAAAAACAATTGTTGTTTTCATTTTTAAGTTGAAATATCTCTATTCAGGTTTTCATTGTCTCATTACACTTTTTCCCGTTCAAGATTCAGTATCGAATTGAACCTTCGCATTGGGAACACTTTCTAACTTACAGGCTAACTCTCCTTGGTGATCTGTGCAATGACATTTCTCTTCCGATATGATAGGGTTTGCGAGTGAGTTTTAAGGGAGTTAGGAGGTGTAAAGGATATTGTGTAGTAAGTTACGAGAATAACATGTATTGAAATTTGAACAACACGGTGAGCTCATATCATTACGGTGAAACCAGAAGCACAGATTTAGTCAATGTAGCGAAACTGTAAACCTAGTTCTTCTTGCATTTTCACATCTAATTCTCTAGGTGTTTTTTAGATTTTGACAACTGTGTGCAAGTGTCGATTGTTTTCGTGTCAAGGCAACGGAAGTAACAATACATTCAAGACTTTGGACACTCATAATGTAAGTTTTCAGGACTTTTTAGTTTCAGAAATTAGTTTTTATTTTCCAGATGGCCGTGATCATTCGAAGACTGCACCAGATGAGACGAACGACGTATGAGAATCTGATTAATGGAAATTAATAATTGAATAATCTATTTTTGTTTTCTTTTGACATTCAATAAGTATCATGTTTTTCTTTCAAATCTTTTAACTTGACTAGTTTGGAGACTGTAATAATTTTGAATTCTGTTATAATTAATAAATTGTGATTCAATTATTTTTCTGTATTCAGGAAGTGAGATAATCCTTACTATTTCGGTTTGGAGTAGTGTCTTAGTCAAGAAACACCGAATTCAAGTACCATCCCCTAGAACATAAAAGTTTGGGAACCGCGCTTTGGCCGCGACGCGACCGCAGCGCTCTCGAAATTTGAAATTCCGATGTTTCTAGGCATTATTGTTGGACAAATTCCTGGTTATTTCCTGGTGTTTTCCGGCCTGAAAACGGCTTATTTCCGGCTAATACTATGAAAATTCGAACTAAAATCTTTCATTTGTGCTATAAAAAAATTATTATGAAGAAATTCCAAAATGCAGAAAAAAAAATGTGTTCAGTGATTGTTCTTCTATTTCCTCAGCACTTCTTTTTTGTAGGCCTGGTGTCTCAATTTGTGAATTTTCTCAATAACCAATGACAGATTATGCGAATCCATATTCTTGAATTCGTCGGTCTTCTGATTATTTCTGCATGCAAAAGTGCCACACTTGCAGTAGTCCTTTAGCTTCTCCGCGTATTCCGGTCCGTAATCGAATGAGAACTGAAATTGAACAGAATTCTAGGCTACAGTAATCCACAGACTCACCGGAGTTCCAGGATACACATCCTCAATGGTGACCATGATTAAACTGACATGTGCTGGTGACAAACTCTTCCGATAGACTCTCAACACCTCCAGATTCGGGCAACAAGAGTGAGCAGCCATCCTTCCCACATTTCCAAAATTCGTTGGGTCAATGTAGAAGTTTTTGTTGGTGTAGAGCTTCAAGAGGAGCTTTTCGTAGTCCTTTGTGAAATTCAGAGTTTTTAGAAACTCTCGGAAGACTGCATCATCTTCATAAGTGCATTTGAGGATGTATGATTTGTGTTCTTCAAAATCAAACTTGTCTAACTTCCTCAATCTCTCATAATCCACAATCTCTCCAGTGTACTCCATCACTGGAGTTCCAGCCGGAATGAAGACTGGCGATCTAACCAAGAATCCCATATCAATGTCATTTCGATAGATTTCCAATGGGAAGAGATATCGATGAGGGATCAGGAGACTGTTATTATCACATTTTCCTTCACATGCACACTCATCCGAACAGGCAAAACCACAGTTTTCATAGGCAATGTTGAATGGACTCGAGATGAGGATTGGGTTGAGGGAGTGCTGAAAAATATGGGATTGGGGAGGAGGGAGGAGGGGAAAAACCCACAAATGCAGATTGTTTGGAATTTTTCTCACTGAAATGTTCTCTCATGGCTTTGTTCGTTTTGAAGCACGGGCAGTTTACATTCTCGTAGCAGAGAAGATCGTGGACGGCGCAGTCACATATGATCTGAAATAAGATTCAGATTTGATAGGGATACTCCGATATTACAAGACCGCGCAATTTCGCAACCAGGCATTTCATAACTAACGATGCTTTTGAAACTGTGAAGAGTCAAAAGCAGAGGTTTCGCAACTGCTATCGGATATCGATGAATGACCATATTCTAGGCCAACCTTCATTTGCGGGATGTTGCTGTTTGAAATTTCTGGTTTAGAAAAATTGCGGAGCTCAGTCGTCCATCTCTGACTGAAGCTTTTTTTACCTTTTTTTCTTGGAAAATTATTCTGTTTCAGCATCCTTATATCAAATCAACATTATTTGATACGAGATTAATTACACAACAAATGGCCTTGGCTAAATTCCAGAGATCTTACCTGATTGCTCTCCTTTTCCGACATTTTGATAGCCTTGACAAGATCTGGCTCCAACTCCTTATTCACAAAGCTGCAATCGACATAATCGAACGCAAGTCTTTCCGGGATCACCAAATCTTCCAATTTCTCGGTCACATCACAATACACTGGGATTTGATCCAATTCGTTGAATGTTATGTTTTCAGTGATGAGGATTCGTTGATCTGGTGGCTTGTATTGATTGAGATAGTCTTGGAGGTCGCTGGAAATATTTGCACCTATGAAATTAAGAAGACTTCATTTTTCTGATATTATGAAGTCAAAGAAACAGGAAAAAAAGTTCCAGAAGGACACAAGTTTGGATTGATATCAAAGCCGTCAAAATGACGGCTGGAATCGGGGTTACGGATTTTTTTTATTCCATATACGGTAGCCTGGCATATTTGCACCCACGTAAGCTGACATTTTATCCGCATCAATTAATACTGACTAACCTCTTCACTTTCACATCTTTCTTCTTCTTTTTGTCATCCATCTCAAGCGCTGTATGGGCTACTTCTGCTTCTGAGAATCTAGCCAAAAACGTCTTCAGTGCCAAAAACCTCAAGTTAATCTTCCTAGCACCACCACCCATAAACCGTTCGTTTGTCCAATTCTCATTTTGAAGTAATTTCACTTTTCCCAATTTTCTCGAGAAACTTCCTCCGTTCATCCCGTAGATATTCATCATTTGGCACCGTGGAAACCACAACATTCGCCTGATTCTTGAGGATTTTTCGTTTTCCTTCATTGTCTGCTCTCATGTATGTCTTATAGTCACCATCGTATTCGAATGGGGGTTCCTAGGAGAGAAATCAGTTGAGAATTCTGAAAAATGAGAGAAACTAACCGGTCCAGCTATGGCAAGCAATAATTTATCTTGGAGGTCTATCAGGGTACCAGTTGTCATAGTGATTAGCGAGGGTGTCAACCTGAAAAAAAGGTGATGATGAGATGAAAAACTATCGCTTGAAAATTGAAAATAAAATCTGAAAATTGAGAAAAATATCAATAAAACCGAGGAAAATTGAAAAAAAAAATCTGGAAATTGAGAAAAAAACCACCGAAAAAACATTTGGAAAGAAACGCAAACAGAAGATCAAATCCCAAAATTTCCATTATTCGGAGATCAAAAAATAATTTGTAGATCAAAAATTTAGTATAACATTTCTTTATTTATTTTTCGAAAAACCACAGGAAATCGGGATCAAAGTTCTTCCTCAAATGGGTTTATGGGCTTTGAGAGAAGATAGTTACGATACTGGGAGACAGAGAAAATCAGAGCGATCGGGTCAATAACTGGGAAGATAGCCAAGAAGACATTGACCAACGAGAAGACAATGTTGCCGTCGACGCAGAAGATTGGAAGAGCGAGCAGGGCGAAGATTGGGAGGAAGATCAGGGAAATTGGGATGAAGGCCTGAAACATAACTGATGACCATCACAGAATAGATTTTTGTTAGTTGCCAAAGTTAAATCATGTTTTTGAAACAGTTCGTCTTTTGAAAATTCACGTACTTGGATACATTGCGCCTTGAAAAGCTCTGACTGCAGGTGTTGAGCTTTCTTCATCACCAATCTGAAGCACACCATGATAGTGATAATTGATCCGATGATCACAGAAGAGCAGAATACTCCCAGGAAAATTCCCATCTCATTCCATTCCATAATTCCTGAATTCCACATCTGATAAACTGCAGCAACATAGGTCACATTTTCCAGGGAAGTTGTGTAGGTGACATTGAGTGGTCCAGCAATGATTCCATCAATGTACGGGGTTGGGACCGCGATGAAGTAAATCACGAGTGCCCAGCAGACAGAGATGAAGAGACAACCAAGAATCCAGACCATCAATTTAAGGGGTTTCTTGTGAAAGTCGAAAGGTCCGCTGCAAAATTTGTAGTTTGTTACTCTGCTCGTTTTTTTATTCCCTAGGGGGGTAACTGACAATTAGCAGATCACATTGCTGACTTTGTGATGAAGTGATAAACAAGAAAGAGTATCAGAATAATAATTAGAAGAGAAAATGGCAGATGAGTAGATTGATTCATAGATTAAAAGATGAAAGTCTCATAAAAATTTGCTGTTTCTCTATATTGACAAGTTCTGATCTTATGATGTTACATTAATGGTTCGTTCGAACAGAGGATACAAAACTACACACATCAATGGCCTCCCTGAACTTTGAAATTCATTCGCAAAGTTGGTCATGAAAAATCGAAAAAATCTCCAAACTTCTAGAAAAATGGAGGCGATTACTCAAGAAATTCAGTAATTATTTGCTGTTTTGCTAGATTTACAACTTTTGAGCTTCTGATGTTACGTTAATCACAGAGATGTCATTTAAAACTCAAAAAATGCATAGCCTCAATCCCCGAACTCTCGGATTTATTCGGAACCACGGTCTTAACCAAAGATGAAAATCCTTCCAAAGCGTCTAGATAAGTCGGAGAAACGTAGAAATTATTCGCAGTTTCTCCACATTCACAAGTTTTAAGTTTTTGAAGTCATAGCAATACGCACTCTACTAGAAGTCTAGTTAACAACTGATCGAAGCAGAGCTTCTCAGCCAAAATAGTAACAGTCCAACACTAGGATTCCTGAACTTCTTCAAAAAAACAAGAAAACTCGATTATAATCAGAGATGACAGATAAAAAGCGGGCGCAACAGCTCAGAATAATTTGGAATGATTCTGCTGTTTCTCGATAGTGAGAAATTCTGTGCTACTGGTGTTACATTAATTCACATTGTTGATATGCTTGGTTTATAACCTATGCGCGCTGGTAAACTCACAATCTTCAAACAAACCCTCAAACTTGGTCATGAAAAATAGATTATCTCCAAACTCCTGGAAAAGTGGGGGCGATAACTCAAGATACCTAGTAATGATTTGCAGTTTCAACACATTTACAAGTTGTGAGTTTTCAATGTCATTGTAATACGTTAACAATCCGTACTGATTTTTTGAAGACAATCAACTACATAGAATCCCTCAATCTTCTAATTTCCCAAAACTCACTTGCATACTCGGTCATAACGAAATATAAACGCATCCTAACTTACTAGAAAAGTGAATCTAAAGATGAAAAAGAAAAACATAATTTGCAGTTTCTCTGTTTCGTCAAGTTCTTATCTTTCGTTGTCATTTCAATAAACGACAAACTATATTTAACATCAAGAATGTATCACAAAAAGCACAGAATTTTTCGACTAGTTACTCCGATTGCAGAAAACCACCTCTAGCTTTCCAAACTTGGTCAAAGAGTAAGATAAAATACTTCCAAAATTTTCTCAAAAGGGTGGAAGAACTCAAAATTCTTTGCTGTTTCTCTACGTTAACAAGTCCTGAAATTTGATGTTTCTTTAATTTCAGTAATATCTGGATAGGTTTAAAATTCAAAAAGCAAATAACCTAGTCAACCAGCTTCTAAGCATACTCAAGACCCCTGCAACCCCTAATTGTTGAAACTCGGTCATAGAGAAAAATGAAACCACAACAGATACCAATGCGACGATTCAAAAAATTTGGAAATTATTCGCAGTTTCTCTATATTTCCAAGTTCCGAGTTTCTCATGTCAACCTTAATTTCGCTTGATTTTCTTATTCCGAAAACACAGAGAAAAGAAACATAGAAAAACGGCTGCGAAAATCCGAAAATAATCAAACTTTGCAGTTTCTCAATATTGCCTAGTTCTGAGCTGCTGGTTTCATTCTAATGTTGAGACACCATTGGCGACTTCGAACTTGGAGACTGATGAAATACAAGACCTCCCAGCCAGCATTCACAATAACTCTTACAACCCCTAGATCCCCAAAGCTCACTCACACACCTTTATCTGGAAAATACCTAGAGAATTAGATGTGAAAATGCAAGAAGGACAAGGTTCACAGTTTCGTTACATTGACTTAATCTGAGTAACTGATTTCATAGTAATGATAGGGCTTCACTGTGAAATTCTAATTTTAAAACAGATCATTCTCTTAACCTACTACACAAACCCTTTAACCCCTCAATCCCGAAACTCACTCGCACACCCGATCGTATCGGAAGATGAATGTCAATGCACAGATCACCAAGGAGAAGCAATAGGACGCTCCATAACAGGCAATAAGCACACGAATTATATCCTTTCCAAGGTTCAACGGGTTCATTGGGGAGAAGACGAAGATCACGTTCTTTTGGACGGAGATTATCTGAAATTCAGAACGAAAACTATGTAAGAGCACGCAGAATGGACAAATGGTTATCAATTAGAAAAAAAAAATTTTACAAGTATTTGAAACAGAATTTTTTTTGCTAGGTCATTTCTCGCGCTGAATACAACGATTAGTGTTACCAGTGTCCAATTTTTTTTACAACTATTTGAAACAGTCAACTTTTTACTCACCGGAGTCAGAAAGGTGTGAAGAATCGAGAAGATTGTAAGGTTGATGGAACTTGTATACATGAGCTTTGTGTAACTTCCAAAAGCTACAGATGAAGCGTTGTAGACAATGAATTGGAGAAGAATGTTCGTGGGAATAGAGATGACGAGGCTCACCAGGTTGAGAGCCTGGCAAGTCTTGATGAACATCATCATGACTAGAAAGAGCTCGAGTGAGCTCTACTTCGAAGGAATGAGCTCAAATGATTGTATCCCATACTCCAAGAATGGGCGGAGTTTGGAGTTCCAAAAAAATAGTTAACGGAGTTAGGGAGACGCAGAGAAAGAACGTCACGTTAGGTTGTAAGTCGAAAACAACAATTATCCCCCTAGGGAATATGCAAAATTATATATCTTTTTTGAAATACCCCTTCTGACTAACTGAATCAGAAAAAAATCAGAAGATGATGATGGATTCGTCATTTGAATTGATACTCTAGATGGGGTATGATGTAAGTGGTACTGGTTGATACGAGATCAAACACCTAAATCATAGATAAGAAGGGTAGAGATC
Source organism: Caenorhabditis brenneri (assembly GCA_000143925.2). Taxonomy (NCBI): domain Eukaryota; kingdom Metazoa; phylum Nematoda; class Chromadorea; order Rhabditida; family Rhabditidae; genus Caenorhabditis; species Caenorhabditis brenneri. Next base: position 38,392 of record GL379923.1, on the reverse strand, counting down.
ATTGGAAGATTAAGAAGAGGGAATTTTCTGAAAACTTGGAGGGAATGAGAACACGCAATTTTTTCTATGAAACCCAATTGAAAGTCATGATCAGAGAACAACAACTGAATAATTATTCGATAGCCATTCTAAACATTTTCCACACAAGCACCAGCTGCTAGGAAAAATTGATACGAGTTGTAACCACCGATTCATTATTTTTCTGAGAATGCGTCTGATTATTTTTCAGTGATGCAACAGAGTTTTAATTTATGAAATTGCAGAATTGGCAGTCTATTCAGATCTCAAGAAATTCGAATTTTCAACTTTGCCAGATTGTAAAACAAACATCTGTAGTTTAAAAAGAAACCCCTATAAAAACCATTTGAAACTGGAATTCTTTCAAAATCGTGTTAGGTGGTTTTCCAATGAAACCTGCTTGACTTTTCTTTCTGTCAGTTTTGTACAACAGAGTCTGTGTAAGAATTCACTTAATTGTGGAGGGTCTGAAGTAAAAACTAATAGAGGAACATGATTATTTTAATATGTTACTAGTTTCGTCCTGGAACGTTTCCAGTTTCAAAACTTTCGGAAACCGGGAACTTTTTTGTCTGGAACAATAGAAACTTGAAAGTTTGTTCATAAATTTCTTAGAAATCAGAGGGATCTGAAAATACATTTACAGATGTTCATTGATTCGAGTTACAATTTCGATACCGTTGAGAAAGACAGACATTTGAGTAGGGATTACAGTTTCAAAACTATCAGATGTTGGAAGTTTCGAAACAGTGTGCCACGGCTGTCTCTGGAATACCTCCGTGTCGCAACCAACGCTTGACCAGGGCGTCTTAAGACTGCGATCAAAGCGAGAGATGGCAGAATAATACATTTAAAATGTTTCCTTGTTTTCATGCACATGAAAAAATATTTTGTTGATTTATAAATCTTCCCTAGTTTTATTTCTCTAGATACGCTTATTCAAACGCTTTACAATACTATCAAATTTTTGATGACCACTTTGGAAATATAGGAACTTCAATCGAAAACTTTTTACTGCTTCAATTCGTTTGTAAATTTTCTATCCTGAAAATGTTAGTTCACTTGTTCTTTCGCAATGCTTCAACTGTGCCGCATAGTTTTTTTTTACTTTTCCGAATCCTCAATCTTTTATGACGAATGAAACGAAAATGTAACAAGAAGTCTTTGGCCGAAGATTTATTTTAGAAGACAGGTGAAATTTATGTATTTAACCAAGTCTCTCCTCTTTGGCATTCATACAAATTGATGGAAAACGTTTCTGTACCCGGAAATTTCTCGGACTTGGCCATAGAAATACATGAATTTATGAAGGGATACGCTGCCAGGTTTTGTTTTCATTGTTTGATTGCTCAGCTACTTCTTTTTCCATTTTATGTATATGTTTACAAATCTAACAGAAAAAGAGATGAGACGGTAGGTAGTTATTTTTGATGCCCCATGATTTAACCAAAAATCTTTGAAGACCCCCATATATCCAGTGATAAACCATTTCTACAAATCTTTGAGATTTTTTTATGTATCAATTCCAATCACATATTTTTTGATTCTACTTGGAATTAAATTGTTTGAATTGTATGAATCTAATGTCATTATTGTTCTTGTTCTTGCAATTTCGATAAGTCTTAGTTATTTGTTCGTCAAAGTCTATCACTTTCTGTTATCGTTTTTGGCGTTTCAACGGTTTTGCTTATATTTTTTCCCAAAATCCGAAAAAGTACTGAGTATTAAACAATCTTCTCTGAACAAGCTTGTTTATTTGGCTTACACTCTGTTCGCCATTCAAGACATTTGGTATATCTTCCACCACCACGGTGAATACTATTTAAGTTTTCCGGTGGGATACTCAATTGTTGAGTGTTAATTTTTTAATAATTTTCCAGAACATGCACATCAGTCTAGCCATTCTTCTGATGGCATCATCACTGTTATACGTGCCAATTTATTTGAGCGTTCGAAAACTGGGTCATCTCATGTCGGCTCAGATGAATGCACCACAAAAATTCATTTTCTGGCAAACAGCTGTGGTGGCAATTGGAAAACTGGTTTGTCGGAATATATTATAAATGTATTGTACGCATTTTATAGCACTCATTGTTATTCCTATTGATCAATATACTAAACGGTGCCATAGAAACCCAATATCTTTACCAATTTATGTCTATGCTGGATGTTACAGTGATTCCAGCTGTTTTACAAGTGACCTATCTCGGTTGCAACAAGCGGAACTTGGATTTACTTTTGAACTCATACAAATCAAAAAGGTTTCTAAAAACTTTATGTTGTTGTGGAGGTTCTACGCAAGTTCAACCGATTGATGGTAGTGGAGACAAAACAACTGTATATGCAATACCTGTTAATTAAATAAGTTGTTTTTTTTTTCGTAAAATATTATAAAATACTTTTGGAAGTTCATTAATTCATTTTTCGGAATATTTGAAAAATCAAAATCTGTGTACCGGGCTACAGTCTGTAATCCAGGTTAATTTAAAACAATATACACGTTTCTCATCAAGCAATCCCCGGAGGGTAAAGAGCCAATAAGCTCCGCCCCCAATATCGATAGGGACATGATGTCCTCCAGTCAGTTCCCTTATTCTTATTGAGTTTGTTCTCTTTTTAGAAAAAGTGGGGAACGAAATGACTAGTAGTCACGTATTAAATGTTTTCAGCTCCCAAAATAACATAACAAAAATTCTTTGACCTGACATTTCTTATAGAAAACAGGTGAAATTAATGTATTTAACCACGTTTCCCCTCCTCCGCATTCAAACAAACTGATGGAAAACGTTTCTGTACCCGGAAATTTCTCGGACTTGGCCAACGGAATAAATGCTATTGGGCAGAAATACATTGGGCAATTTATTTGTTATGGTTTGATTGTTCAGCTACTTTTATTCCCATTTTATGTATATGTTCACAAATCCAACAGGAAGAGAGATGAAACAGTGAGTTTTTCTGAACGTCAAATGATTAAATAAAACATTTTTGAAGACCCCCATATATCCAGTGATAAACCATTTCCACAAATCTTTGAGATTTTTTTATGTATCAATTCCAATCACATATTTTTTGATTCTACTTGGAATTAAATTGTTTGAATTGTATGAATCTAATGTCATTATTGTTCTTGTTCTTGCAATTTCGATAAGTCTTAGTTATTTGTTCGTCAAAGTCTATCACTTTCTGTTATCGTTTTTGGCGTTCCAACGGTTTTGCTTATATTTTTTCCCAAAATCTGGAAAAGTACTGAGTATTAAACAATCTTCTCTGAACAAGCTTGTTTATTTGGCTTACACTCTGTTCGCCATTCAAGACATTTGGTATATCTTCCACCACCACGGTGAATACGATTTAAGTTTTCCGGTGGGATACTCAATTGTTGAGTGTTAATTTTTTAATAATTTTCCAGAACATGCACACCAGTCTAGCAATCCTTCTCATGGCATCGTCATTGTTATACGTGTCAATTTACTTGAGCGTTCGAAAGCTGGGTCATCTCATGTCGGCTCAGATGAATGCACCACAAAAATTCATTTTCTGGCAAACAGCTGTGATGGCAGTTGGAAAATCGGTTTGTCGGATCATGGATCTTTAATAATGCGTTTTTCAGCACTCCATGTATTTTCTGCTCTTATTTTCACTAAATGGGGCAGGAGGAACATATGAGGTTTACGCAGCATCGTCTCTTTTGGATATTACAGTGATTCCAGCTATTATACAAGTGACTTATCTCGGTTGCAATAAGCGGAATTTAAATTTACTCCTGAAGTCATACAAATCAAAAAGGTTTTTGAAAACTTTATGTGGTTGTGGAGAATCAACTCAAATTCAACCGATTGATGGCAGTGGAGACAAGACGGCTGTATATTCAATACCTGTTAATTGAATAAGTTTTTTGTAACGTCAAGTAATCAAAAACTTACAGCGTTTTCATTGAATTATTCCACTACTGAAAATGGTTTTTTGTGATTCTTTACAAGTTCAAAAATAATCTAAAAGTTTCGAGACGGATTACAATTGTCAAAAAATATCAAAAAATTGTGTTCAAGTGAATGCTTCATGACCGCAAATGACACCCCAAACCGGATAATCAAAGTTGGATTCACATCTGAAATCGGCCTGATTTCACATGCTTCTAAAAATAACTAACTCTTGAAAATCCATCTTCCCTTGATTTTCAATATCTCCCAGCATCACCATACACTGCTTTCCACTGGTTGCCCCCGCAGATGCATCCGTGAAAAATTCATAGGCATCAAAGTTCTGAACCGCCTTATCAACTGTAGTGAATCCCTCGATACTCATGCATTTTTCAGATTTCGGAGTTGCCTGACATTCTTCTGTTCGTTTTGCATCCGCAAACGCATTGATAGTAGTGGAGTCTCTTTCGCGATATCTACACATTTGATCTAAATAAAGTAATTTTGAGGGATAAAAATTAATTTCATGACTTACAAGAAAGTCCTTCCATCTCAAAAGCATTGGCAATACCGCTCATTACCATTATGGTCCCCTTTTCTTTACATAGAGATGGAGCGGATGAATAACTAGTGTTTCTTCCAGTAGCTTTAACAATTGCTAAGCACCAATCGATAGTCGCTCTTCTAGAGAAGGCAAATCCAACAGTACAACGGCTTTTGGCTGAAATACAGGGTTGAAACAGTGTGTTCAGAGCAGTATATCTCAACAGAAGCTACCGAGAAATGATTCTCTAAACGTGCAGCGCTGAGTAAACCCTTATTGCAAATTTTGCGACACTTGAACATATTCCTGAGCCGATTTAGGCCGTTCGGACCTATTTGGGGCGATTAGGGTCGTTTGGGCCGTTTCAGGTCGTTATGGTTGCTTTCTGCTGAATTGGGCCACTTGGGCTTAGCAGCAATCAATATTTAGCATCCCAAACCTACAAAATTTGTCAAACGTCCATCCAGAACCTGTCCACGTGATCGTATATGTTTGAATTTTCCCACTTTCATCTGTGGTAGAAGCATCACCCTCAGCTGGCTGGTTTCCGAACGTTGGACCATTTTCTCCACTAGGACATTCCTTTTCACTGATGTCTACTTTGACTTTGAAGCCCACTTTCACCTTGTCTTCCTTTGTGGTCTGTTGGACATTCGAAACATTTTTGAAATTACACAGGTGACATTGTTCAGAAGCATCTAGCACACTCGTCTGAAACACTTTCTGTGAGCAGAATTCTCCCTAAACCCACCACACAATCCTCCGTCTTCAAACAATTCTGTAGACATTGATCCCATGTGGAACTAACATTTATCGCACATCCATCCAGTAATTCGGGTGTTCCCCACACCACAACCATTTTTTGAACGATTGTAGATGAACCTGCTCGGATCAATGAACCAATCAGAATCAAACGCAATAAGTTCATCTCAGCTGAGTGAAACAGTGAACTTTGAGAGCCTAGACTGGTGAAATGAGCAACTGGTAGAGGGGGGATTCAAAGGTGTCAAGTGGGAATGAATGACGGTTTCCAGGGGAAGTTAGAAGAGGTGGCGATGGAGGAAGGCATCAGAAAACAGATGGAATAGTCAAAGAGCATGAGCATAACACAAGAACATTGGGGTGTCATATAGGAGGCATTAGAATAACCGAATTAAAAATCATAACGGTTCCATTATGCTCTGTTTGATACAGTAATTATTTAAACTCACAGTAGTTTTCTTTCAGAGAGGAAGTTAAGAAAAATTACTGTTGGTATGAACCATTTTAACTTGGATAATTAACAACGCGCTAGTTTGTAAATTTACCTCAACATTACGAAAAATTGAATTCTAAATCCCTTGATTTTTTGGTCTTCTCCAACTGATAACTCACAATTCTGACCACAACTTTTTCTGCATCTACTGCCTTTATCATTGTCTGATGTTTACTCTCTCTCTCTTATCAACGAGTATATAAAGTGACTAGAGTGTGGAGGTTTTTGTCATTCTTTAGTCTGAAAAATGTCTTCTACTACTGGAAGGAAACGACAATTTCATTCAAGGACTCATGCTTTGGAGGTAGTGTATTCGAATTCACCGACAAAATAATTATAATAAAAATGCCATGAACTGGAAGATACATGATAGAAACAGCTTTTTTTTTCTGTAACAAACACGTTTCTAGGATGTGGTCCAAATATCAGTCCTAATCTTCCATCCATAGACCTTTTTCAAAATTCCATATTTCAGGTCCTGGAAGGAATGTCATTGAATGAAAAAACGATAGCAATAACTGGAACAACATCTGGAATTGGAGTGGAAACAGCAAGAGCATTGGTTCTGAAAGGAGCACATATTGTGATGATGAATAGGAATTTAACAGAATCTGAAAAACAAAAAAGAAGATTCATTGAAGAGAAACCGAGTGCACAGATTGATATTGTCGAGTGTGATTTGAATTCATTGGCTTCTGTTAAGAAAGCGGCACAGGTGTATTTGCAGAACGCATGGTGAGTTTTCATTAGTCTGCCGAACTGGATTATTGTGATACGATGAATGTTGTATTTTTATTGAAGACTCAGAATTGTTCAGAACCTCATAGACCATTTGAAACTGACGAAAAATTTACTGTTCCATCAACTAAATTTGCATTGTTATCTACATTTTCAAAATTGTTCTCTTATGGTTTCATTCTTCATTAACTTCTCCGTTCTTGGAAATTGAAAATTATTCCAGGCCCCTCCATGGACTAATTCTGAATGCTGGTGTAATGGGACCATCTAACAAGATGACTTCGGATGGATTTGAAGCACATTTTGGAATCAATCATGTCGCACATTTCATGGTTAGTTTATTGTAAATTCACGTAACATGATTAGCATCCGACTAAAACTAGCTGAAAATGTTTGTTCTGAAACCGTAAAAAATATTTTTTTTACTGTCCCATCAGTTCGATTAATAACCAGAGCAATTCGAAGTAGGTGCTGGAAACTCGGTTCTCAAGTTCATATGCTTTCAGCTCCTCCGTGACCTTCTCCCAGTTCTCCGATCATCTGCACCATCTCGATTGATCATTCTTTCTTCGAAGCTCAGCAAAAACACTGGAATCGATCCAAACTCCCCATTGGATGAGAAAGTTGACACACTATGTCCGAAAGAAGCTTCCAAAATATTCTTCCGCCTCTACTCCTACTCCAAAATGTGCAATATGCTCACTGCATTTAAAGTTCATCGAGATGAATACTCCAATGAAATCAGCACTTATTCAGTACATCCAGGATCTTTAGTCCGTACTTCCCTTCAAAGGGATTCTGGTTTACAGTCAATCATGAGCTTTTTATCTTACCCGTTCACCAAGGACTCCAGTCAAGGAGCAGCGACAAGTGTGTATTGTGTGGCACATTCAGAAGTGAAAGAAGCATCCGGAAAATATTGGGAATCGTGTTGGGATGATGAGAAGTCATTGGATAAAAAAGTGGCAAGAGATGAAGAGTTACAGGATGCATTATGGAAGAGAACAGAGGAGTTGATTGAGGAGTGGGAGAAACGGCAACTATGACTCTCATTAGATTTTTGAGAATTCTGAATAAATTATTTAACTCATATTGTACCGGAATCAGATACAATAGTACTACAATTCCTGGAGGAAAGTTAATGAAGGGATGAAACAGTGAATTGGTAAAGGCTGGAGAGCATAAAAAAGTTATGAGGTTGCCCTCACTGGGTAAATTTGTCAGAAAATCCTGCGAAATTCGTGAGACAGTAGTGTGAAAGTTGTACTTTTTGGGGGCAAAAGCTGTGCAGCTCCATAGTGCTCGCGAATGCTGTGATCTGGTTATCCGCAACTTGTGGAAGCATCAAAATGCATTGAAAAGTTGTCAAACAACTGTTGTGAGTTTCTTTTACACGTGAGAAAAACACATTCTGTGAAAAATGGGTTAAAAAGTTTTACAGTGTTACCGCGCCGTCCACCTACTCAAAAGCATCCGAAAAAAATCTATCTATTGAAGAAATGTAGGTGAAACTGAAAACATTCTATAAAAAACTGGAAAGTGGCATAATATTTCGTCTTTTTGTATGCCTAAGCAGTTGTTCAAGCAATGTTACTGCTAGAAACTAGCCCGGATTTGTTTCCCAAGTTCCATTTATTAGCACAGAACCGATCGAAGGCAATTGACTTTCTAATTGAGGGAGTGTATTTCTAACCCATTAGAGACAGAAGAAATATCTTGTTTTTTAAAATTGAGGTATGGCTTCTTTTTTGAAAGTAATTTTTTAATGTTTCATGGAGAGCATTCAGCAGAAAGAAATATTCGTCAAGCACTCGTTGGATCTCTTTATTGAACGAAAACAAACTTGAAACGTACTACGTGCTGACAGATTGGTACATGGTTTTTTGATCCACAAATTAACAATGTATTTGAAACAGGAAAAACTATGTCGAAAACAAATTTTAGCATTGTAATCAAATATACAATTTGCTGAAACCTCCCCAATGTTTTTCACATTCTGACTTCATCCTTCTCCTCCCACTCATCAATCAATCAACATTATTTGGGAACACCGTTTCACTGATGTTGTTTCCGATACTTAGAGATCAGAACATGGCTGTTTTATATTCTTTTAATTCAATCGGAATGTGGCATACTTTTTTGTCATTTTATTCAGTTGTTCTACTAACTGCTGCTAGGAGAACAATGTTTTTGTTCCTAGTTTTCCATTTATCAGCAGAAAACCTGTTGAAGTTAGAAGCCGACAAAAGAAAAAAGTTGAAGTTCGAATTGAGTATCTGTTTACAAAACCGATCAGAAACAGAAGATTTTTTTCCAGCTAGGATTCAATCAGAATTTTTTCTCCGTTGAATAACTTTTGTTTGCTGTTTCTTATCAAGCATTTAGCAAAGGAATTTTTGAAGTTTTTCAGTAAAGAACTCGCTCATTTTAGAAAACAAAAATTTTATAATGAAAAAAAAAATGAACGAAACATTTCTTCACATCCTGACTCCATTCTTTCTCTCCCACTCTTCCACCAACTCCTCTGTTTTCTTCCACAGTGCATCCTGTAACTCTTCATCTCTTGCCACCTTCTTATCCAATGTCTTCTCATCATCCCAACACGATTCCCAATATCTTCCAGATGCTTCTTTCACTTCTGGATGTGCCACACAGTACACGCTTGTTGCTGCTCCCTGGCTTATGTTCTTGGTGAATGGATAGGAGAAAAAGTGCATAATTGACTGAAATCCAGTGTCTCGTTGAAGAGAAGTTCGGACTCCGGATCCTGGATGCACTGAATATGTACTGATTCCATTGGAGTATTCATCTCGATGAACTTTGAATGCAGTCAGCATATTGCACATTTTGGAGTAGGCGTAGAGACGGAAGAATATTTTGGAGGCTTCTTTAGGGCATAATGTGTCAACTTTCTGATCCAATGCGGATTTCGAATCGATTCCAGTGTTTTTGCTAAGGTTGGAAGAGAGAATAACCAATCGGGATGGTGCAGATGATCGGAGAACTGGGAGAAGGTCACGGAGGAGCTGGAAGCATTTAAAATTACCCTATTACTTCTGAAGAAATTGACTTGTTATAGAACAAGAGTGTGAAACCTAAAAATATTTAAAACTAACCATGAAATGTGCGACATGATTGATTCCAAAATGTGCTTCGAATCCATCGGATGTCATCTTATTAGATGGTCCCATCACACCAGCATTCAGAATCAGTCCATGGAGTGGCCTGGAATATTTTTCAATTTCCAAGAACGGAGAAGTTCATTTTCAGACCGAACTACTGGATTGTTTCAAATGATCATTCAAAATTTCTAAAAACTAAATGAAACCGGGAAGTAATAAAATTCGATTCAAATCCTACTATGAGAGATGGATTAGTTTTTCACATTCTCTCAATAATATATGATACCACTATGAAACCGAAAGTTTGTGAGTAAGATTTCAAAAAACCATTTTCAGTTTCACAATCCCTGTAATCTTTATGAAAAGTTTTCTGTGACGTTTGATAAGTGATAATGGTAATCTCTAAAAACCTAATGAAATCAGGATTTTAGAAGGTATTCAGCACATTTTTCACGGTTACAGAAACTTCATAACCATTTTCACAAGTGTATAAATATACTGAAATCGCGAATGCGTTTAAATAATTGAGTTAAATTGTTATTACAAACTCACCACCCATTCTGCAAGTACACTTGTGCCGCTTTCTTGACAGAAGCCAACGAATTCAAATCACACTCGACAATATCAATCTGTGCACTCGGTTTCTCTTCAATGAATCTTCTTTTTTGTTTTTCAGATTCTGTTAAATTCCTATTCATCATCACAATATGTGCTCCTTTCAGAACCAATGCTCTTGCTGTTTCCACTCCAATTCCAGATGTTGTTCCTGTTATTGCTATCGATTTTCCATTCAGTTGGATTCCTTCCAGGGCCTTAAAAATATGATTTTTGAAGATGTAACTACCGGTGGAACAAATTCAGAAGATTGTCAGTTCAATTAAAATGCTTTCGAAACAGAAAATTTCCTATCAATCTTCTTTATAAAAGCACAAATTTGTTCTGTTTCTATATTACGATTTCCAGCTTATAGAACAACAAAACCACTGCAATGACAGCTCATTTACTAACAATTAATGTAACTAGACTCATTTTTCTAGACAAAACCATTAATTGAAAATACCTACCTCCAAAGCATGAGTCCTTGAATGAAATAATCGTTTTCTTCCAGTAGTAGAAGACATTTTTAGGGTTAAAGAATGACGAAAACCTCCACACTCTAGTCAGTTTATATACTCGATCGAAAAGTAGATAAGAGAAACGGAGTGTAAACAACACACAAATGATGAAGGCAGCAGAAAAAGTTGTGATCAAAATTGTGAGTTGTCTGTTGGAGGGAGAGAGATCGAAGAATTATGTTGGAGAGTTAGAAAGAGAGAGGAATTGAGCTCACTTTTTGCTGGAGTGGAGGTAAAATAGAAGAAGAGTTTATTCTGTTTCAATATCAAGCTATTGATGAGCTTCAACAACAATTTTTATTCCAGCGAAAATTTTTTTCACACCAGTTATGTGTCTTTTAAAAAACATAAGCTTGAAAACTGCTACCACGTTACTCAGGCCTCTAGGCTCCCAGGCCCCCAGGCGCGATAGCAAGTTTGACGGACCTATAGGCTACCGGTCCGAGAACTTTAGGCTCTCAGGTTCGGGGGCCTTTCAGGCTCAATTAATATCAAATCGAAAATATTTTTCCACTGTTTCACACTCAACAGTTCATGAGCTTCATCTTTTTTTTCGGTTGTTTGAGATTTGTTTAACCCGTTTATTAATATCAAAAAATATATTTGTACATGAAAGATAAATATGCAATCAATTAAATATTTTACATCCTGACTCCATTTTTCCTTTCCCACTCCTCAATCAACTCCTCTGTTTTCTTCCATAATGCATCTTGTAGTTCTTCATCTCTTGCCACTTTCTTATCTAATGTCTTCTCATCATCCCAACACGATTCCCAATATCTTCCAGATGCTTCTTTCACTTCTTGATGTGCCACACAGTATACACTTGTCGCTGCTCCTTGACTTGAATCCTTTGTGATTGGAGTGGAAATGTAGTTGACGAGTTTTGTTAAGGCATTCTCTCTATCTCTATGAAGATCCGTTCGGACTCCTGATCCGGGATGCACAGAGTACGTACTGATTCCATTGGAGTATTCATCTCGATGAACTTTGAACGCAGTGAGCATATTGCACATTTTGGAGCTGTTGTAGTAATGAAGGTACATTCTGGAAGTGTCCGTCGGACAGAGTACTTCTAATTTCTTCTCCATTGGAGAGTTCGGTTTGACACAAGTGTAATTGGCAAGAGCAGAAGAGACAACAACGAGACGAGATGGTGCAGAGGATCGGAGAACTGGGAGAAGGGTTTGGAGAATCTGAAAGCAAAATGTATTTATTAAAGATAGCAGAGCAATCTCTATTAGGGAACTAGAAGAAACCGACTATTTTTTGTAATTTTTTACGGTTTCTGAAAAATCATTTTCAATTTAGTACTAGTTTCAAATTAATGCACTTGATGTATTCAATTTGAAAAAAAAAGCAAACTCACAATAAAATGTGCGACATGATTGATTCCAAAATGTGCTTCAAATCCATCCGATGTCATCTTGTTAGATGGTCCCATGACACCAGCATTCAGGATTAGTCCGTGGAGGGGCCTGGAAAAATATTCAAATATGAATTGTGGGAGCAATGTTCTAAATACAGATATCAATAGTTATTTGCCGTTGATGAATCATGTTTGATTCAGGTCCTTCAGTTGGTGGAGGATTAGTTTTTCACATTCTCTTAATACTATATGATAACACTATGAAACCGAAAATTTGGAACAACATTTCAGAAAATCCTTTTCAGTTTCACAATATCTGTAAATCCTCTAGATTTTTTTTCTGAACTGCTACCGTGAACTCATATACTCCTCTTGCTGAAAAGAACAACAAAAAGATTTCAGTATTAGAATTCCACTGTTGTTCAATGAAATTTTAGAATTGAAATTTTCAAGAAGAACTGAATATTGCTAGAACACATTTAAAATTCATTCTCAGTTTCACTATATTTGTAAGCCCTCCGAAAAGTTTTCTGTAATGTTTGTACCATATCAAGCATATATCAAACTTACCACTCATTCTGCAAATACACCTGTGCCGCTTTCTTAACAGAAGCCAACGAATTCAAATCACACTCGACAATATCAATCTGTGCACTTGGTTTCTCTTCAATGAATCTTCTTTTTTGTTTTTCAGATTCTGTTAAATTCCTATTCATCATCACAATATGTGCTCCTTTCAGAACCAATGCTCTTGCTGTTTCCACTCCAATTCCAGATGTTGTTCCAGTTATTCCTATCGTTTTTCCATTCAAAGAGATTCCTTCCAGGGCCTGGGAAAAGTTTTGATTAGTAAGTTTGAATAATTCCAGCAATCTGTTCAAGATTTTCCAATATTATCACCATCGTGAAACAGAAACAGTTTTTGCAACTTACCTCCAGAGCATGGGTCCTTGAATGGAATCGTCTCTTACGCTCGTTTCCAGACGATGGCATTTTTCAGTAGAATACACAAAGTTCTCAATAAAAACCAATTCTCTAGCCAAGAATCTAGCCTTCAGCTGCTCCCTAGACTAGACTCTTCTTAAATAGTTGACCAAAAAGTTCTGCCATCAAGGGGTCTCCCAAAGAAATATAAACAAACACGTCTGCGTTTCTTCAGTGGCAGAGAAAGTTGTGGTCGAAATTGTGAGAGGAGTCACAAAAATAAATAGAGACACAAATTGAAACAAGTGAGTCAGGTCACAAAGTTTTGTGCTTCCTGCGGTAGGTTGGCTGAGTTTGTGGGGTATTAGGTATAACATGATACTTTTGGGAGAATGAAGATCACATTCTCATGAAGGTACTCCGTTTTTTAATAGAATTTAGAACGGGCCCGTAGGAAATTAATTTCCAGAATTTTTTTTCTAAAACCAGTTCATCATTTGTTTCGTTTGTTGTAACTAGTATGGTCTCTCGTTGCCTGGAAAAGGGGATTCAATAAATTAATTGTTGAATAAATGAAACCGTCCCCAAAAAATGTCTAATGAAAAATTCATATTTGGATTCTTATTGTTCAGGAAAATGAACGAGACAACGAATGAACTGAAAATTCATGCTTCATCAGGAAGATATGAAACCGTCAATATCAGTTAAGTGAATATTCAACCTATTCACATGGCTGGTCTGAATAAGAACGTTATGAACTAGCATGCGTTTAACACATTCTTGATTTAGTAACCATTTTTCAAAGTTCTGGCACCTACAATGCTAAACAAACAGTGTCAGTTAACTCCAACACCACTTCTACAGAAATCCGGAAACAGTAATTCAACTTTTCCTTTGTTTTGTATTAAGTTTGTTTTGGAAACAAGATGACTCAACCAAATCCTTTTTATATGACTGTAACAAAATATCATAAATTCTTCTACCAAAATAGATAAGATTGTCTAGCACGAACACCTTGTGTTTTAGCTATTTTTCTGAAAATATCATATCCAAGATCTATTCACCGACCTAATCCCTCTACACAAAACCTTACCCATCATAATCCCAAAAATAAAGCGTTAAAGAAATATCTAAAACAATAGTCTGGAAGAATAAAACATCATCATGACGCACATCAGACTTGATATAAAAGAAGGAAATCCTTAGTCACCCCTCTCATCCATCATGAATCGCTACCTTCAATACGGTAGCGTTGAAGCAATCCCCTATTACAACTGCTCCTGGAAATCATTCGAAGAATGGGAGACAACTGGAGTCAAGAGACCATGGCTTGGATATCCATTGGTGGTTTTTGGAACTTGTATCGAGTTACTCTATATTCCAATCGTTTTTATCATCTTCAAAACGAATTTAATCAAACATTCCTGCTATAAAATCATTGTGGTGTTGATTTCAATTGATATGAGTGCAACATGTTGTAGTTGTTTGATAACTGGACCATTGTTGATTATTGGATCGGTGTTTTGTATGTATCCAACGTTTACTTATTTGGCTGGAGGGATTGCATTGGGTGAGTTCGATCAAGTTAACAGATGACTGATTACAGATAGAACTGAAACCATTTCAGAAGCATTGTGAAACAGTAAATTTTCACTTTTATTTTGTGTGGCACTTACCAATTTGAGTAAAATTTTCCTATTCTAATAACTAGTTTCAAAAACAGTAACTTGGAATTCCAAATAACGTTAAGATAGAGACTGCGAAAATTCTTTTTTACCTACAGATTTCGTCGCGAATCATCCCAGATTGGGCTTAAACCATTAGATAGCATTGTGAAACAGGAAAACTTGATCAATTTTTGTTGAGCCATTCCGTAGTAACTGTATTAGAACGAGATTTACGGTATCATAAATGCATTTTCAAAGAAGGGACAGAATCAAACTAGTCAGTTCGATAACAGTTTTAACCCGACCAGTTTTAATTGCATTGGGTGAGTACATTACGGTAAAAAACAAGTTTGAGTTAGTAGAGGTGACATATTACTAATTCCATATAGCTAAAAACCATTTATAATACATCAGGAAACAGTGAAGTTTTCCAGAAGTATCTTTAACTTCGTTTGCAAGTCACCCACATAACTTGAAACTAGGACAAACCTCCAATTCTAGTACAATGTTTCCCTACCAAGTATGATGTTTCAAAAACAATGAATTTAGATTCCCTAACAGACTACCAGATTTACTCTTCGGATATTACTTCAGCCTGGACTGAACCCAGTTCAAAACTTCGTGAAACAGTAATAGTTGTTGAGGTACCCAGTGTAGAAACAGACTGCATTAGCATAAAATTGGGTAAGATTGGGCCCCGAAATAGGACTAACCAGGCCAAAAGAGCTGGACCGATAGCTTTGAAAACATCTTATTTTCTTACCATGAAGTAGGAGGAAACCATTGAATGTAGGTGACTGTTTCCCTTATTCCATAAGTTCCAGAAACCGTAGTTGTGAATATTTAACGATGTTCATCTTCCTGAATTTCCAGCCGCCTGGTGCATGGCCTGCGCCGCCACCGTTTCCCTCTTTGCCAATCGTGTCATCAGTATTGCCTTCCGTGAATATGCAGATGCTATCGAGAAAAAACTAGCATACTCTTCCATTGCTTTTATTTTGATTTACGGAATATTCATCTACGTTTTTACCCCAACAGTCTGCTACAACTCTGCTATAATGGCGTGGATAGCTAGTCCATTGTCTGAGGAGCATCCTAGTCCGGAAGCTGATAAAATGGTAGGTCAGAAATGAGTAAGAAAAGAAAAATTATGAAAAGATTTCAGTACGAAAACACGATTCAATCTTGGAATAATTGGATTTTCCTAACCTGTATTTTCACATTGTTCTCTGTTTATTTCTTTATGGTGAAGAAACTGGCGCAAGGACAGAAGTCAAAGGCATCCAGAGCGGTAAATTATGAAGCTTTTTTCATGTTTCATCTTCTATATTTTTGAGTTTCTCAAATCCTAGGATTCACTACTGATCTATTAGAAACTAGAAATACATTTTTCCCTGTTCCACCTTTCTGAAAATCGATACTTTACTTCTACGTCTTCAGATTTTCATCCAATGCTCCCTAATCTGTTTCTTCAACACTGGCGTCGCTGTCGTCTACAACATCCTTGTCTATGTCACCCCTTCTCCACCAGTTCTGATTTTTGCCCAAATCTGTTGGGCCATCAATCATGCGTGTCCTGCTTTCATTTATATCACCATGAATAGTACAATCAGGCGGGAGTTCAAAAAACTGGTGTTTGGAATTTTTCCGCAGGTAAATTAGGTTGAAGACAATGAGAATATTGAAGAGTAGAGAAAAAAAAGTGGAGAATAAAAAAAACCGCAAACATTTTTTAATGCAAGAACCAGGGCAAGAATGAAGAAATAGGCTTTACCTAGTCTTACTTCCTCAAAACAGGAAAACTTTTCAGAAAGTCGAGGACGCCAGTACCGTCAAAACAACATCACAATCAAGGATCTAACTCTATCTCAACACCAACTTTTTTCATTAAAAAACTACATTTCTACAGTTACATCAGTTACTTTTTTCAACGATAAAGCTCATCACTCAACAAGTCAATCCTTCTATCCTGAATGACACTGAAAGCAGTGTAATGTTTACTTTTCCTTTTGGGAGAGAAAAAAGGAAACAATTCAGAATTAAAATTGGCTGGAATGCTTATTTTCATAAACAATTGAATGAAATTCGTACATCCGCCTAACAATTATCATCACAACGAAACAGCAATAAATATTCACAAAGTTATCAGTACTGTCAATACATCACATACTGTGAAAATAATAAAGTTCCCGCAAGGATTTTTGATCTTTTCTTTCCTGGCAAAAACGCTTGCCACTACCTGCCACAGTGCGCGTTTTTGCCGGGGAAGGAAAGATCAAAAATCCTTGCTGGAACTTTATTATTTTCACAGTATGTGATGTATT
>GL379922.1:485625-542523 GCA_000143925.2 Caenorhabditis brenneri | reverse complement strand
TCAAGCGATAACTTGATACCAATAAACCCAGGCCAACCTGAAGACGAACTCATCTTCAACATTAATTGCCAAGAGGACGTCTATCAGGAAGGACAAGTACCCGAACTAACCGAAATCCAGATAAACAGGATAACAGATAGAGACGTCCGACTACCCTTCATCCAACTACAAACACCATCCGGAGACAAGTTGATCGCACTAGTGGATAGCGGAGCCTCTTCATCGGTCATATCTACAAATGCCGCAGAGAGATTAAAGCTAAAACTAGTCGGAACACGTCAACTGAAATTCACCGGATTCGCCGGAGACTCAACGGACCAGTCGTGCCATTACTATCGGCTCGATTTAAAAGACATCGACGGAAAAGCATGGGCAACCTGCGTACCAAGCTTCTCCAGAATGAATACGAGTTTTACGGCGACGAAACACTCCGATGAAGACGTCCAATATCTGGAAAAGTACAAAATCCCTCTGGATCAAACATCCAAATTAACCGAAATCGATGGTACCAATATCGATCTTATACTGGGTAACAACGTTCTCAACATCATGAAGCGGCTTGAAAGAGCCACATCGTACGAACTTCCCAGTGGTATAACGATCGAAAGAACACTATTCGGATTCGTAACATATCCCAAAGCAGACGAGTCGGCACTCGTTCCAGCAGACCAATCCAAGGATCTCACTCTATATTCCAATCAAGTAGCCATCAACACGCTGAATGTAGAAGAATCCGAAGAAATTGGACGAGTTCGAGTGCAACATCCCATAACCAATGCAAATCTCCAGCTACTCCTCGAACAGTTGACGAGTTTGGAGATACTCGGGATAGAAAATCCAACAGTCCAAAAGAAGAAGGACATACTCAACCAGGAGCTCATCAAAAAGTTCAAAGAGTCAGCCATCATCGATAAGGACAATAAGATCTACGTCCAGTTCCCACTAAACGGAAGACAAGACCAGTTATCTTCAAACGAGGCAATAGCCAGAAGACGATTAAGTCTACTGTGCGAAAATAAGCTAAAGGACACGAAGATAAGGGCAGAAGTCCATAAAATCGTGGAAGAGCAACTCCAAAGCGGAATTATTGAAGTAGTCACTCCAGAAATGGAAGGACAAGGACCTTCATCATTCATGCCGAACGATGTCGTTTACAAAGGTGATTCCAACTTCACAAAAATAAGGATCGTCAACGATGCATCGGCACACGGAAAAGGAGAGCTGTCAATCAACGAGTGCATCTTTCCTGGACCTGCTTTGATCAATCCGATTATTGGCCAACACTTGCGAGCAAGACTAGGCAAGTACCTGATGGTGGCTGACATAGAGAAGGCCTTCCATCAGGTACGAATCCAGGACGAGTTCAGAAATTTAACTAAATTTCTGTGGTTGAAGGACCCAAAGAAAGGACCAGTCTGGAACAACGTAGTAGTCTACCGCTTCACACGATTGCCCTTCGGAATTTCCTGTTCTCCATTCTTACTGGCCGTCACCATCCTGCTCTACCTCGACATTTTTCCACACAAGATCAACGAAAAGATAAAGGAAAATCTTTACGTCGATAATATCATGTTCATCACGAACTCAGAGGACGAGTTGGCCGAACTCTATAAGGATTCTAAGCAAGCATTTGCCAATATGCACATGAATGCAAGAGAATACTTGGTCAACCATGGAGCAGTCATGGAAAAGATCGACGAGTCGGATCGAGCGCCTAAACTGGAGAACAAGTTTCTAGGACTAGTTTGGGATTCCGTCACGGACAAATTGACTATCAAGATAGCAACACCACCAGTAGGAATTCCGACAAGAAGAGAAATAGTCGCATTTCTCGCAAGAAACTACGACCCAACCGGACAAATCGCTCCACTTCTGGTTCCACTGAAGAAGCTCATATCCATCGTATGTGCAAGAGGTCTGAAGTGGAAGGAAAGACTACCGAAGGATCTGATTCCGAAATGGGATGAGATAAAATCAATGTTTACGGACACCGTATACGAGCTTCCACGTCAAGTGGTGACAAACTACGAGTTCGAAACGACGGAGATCGTCCTGTTTTCCGATGCGTCTAAAGACCATTATGCAGCAGTGGCATACCTACGAGTTGGATATGGGAATGGAGCCTACGACACCGGACTTCTACTATCCAAATCAAGAGTGAAGCCGAGTAAAGCAGGCAAAGAGTTCACAATTCCGAGGATGGAACTCATCTCAATGGAATTGGCGACAAATGCAGCCGTTGTTCTTGCCGAAGAGCTTCACATGAAGATCGATCAAGTCAACTTCTTCTCAGATTCAACCTGCACGCTTTACTGGGTAATCAGTAAAGTTGTCAACAACACAGCGTCTAAATGGGTAGCCAACAGAGTAAAAACGATCCACAAAAACCTGGAAATACTCCAAACGCAGCACAATGTCAACTCATCAGTAAGATACGTTCCCACAGGAATTAATCCAGCGGACATCGCAAGCAGAGGATGTTCACTCAACGAGCTGAAAAATAGTGTCATCTGGAACGAAGGACCACCATTCTTGAAGTCTCCAGAGACAAGTTGGCCAGATAAGCTGGACGGAACACCAGCTGATCCAACAGCTTTTCGAGAATTGTGCAAAGCGAAAGGAATCGAACTAAAGAAAGCCGAGTCCGACGCAGCGGAAGAAATTCCAATATACACGATCGAGACGAGTGAAGCAGACAAATCGATTGTTCCCTACGACCGGACAAACAGCCTCGGAAAACTTGTGTCTATCATGACAAAAGTTTGTAGGTTCATCAATACTTGTGCAGCTTCAAGAAACTCGAGACACTCGGAATCTAAAAAGATTTCTTTCAAAGGAACCATCATGAGTCAGTTCGACAAGGCCACCGAAGAAAAAGATCTGGTAGAGAAAAGAAAGATAGCCAGAAGGATGATCATCGCAGACCACTACGTGGATGGCACGAAACGAATGGGATTAGTCATTCCACTCAAGTGTAGACCAGTCATTGAAGATCAAGGATTGTGGAGATTCCAGTCACGATTAGGCAGAGCTTCGAATCCAAGGATCACGGATGATATGAGACAACCAATAGTGATTCTACAACGTCATCCTCTCGCTAAGCTCATCGTTATGGAATATCACGAATCCCTAAATCACCAAGGCGTGCAAGACCTGATTGCTAAAGTCCAAAGGAAATATTGGATCCAGGGATTGACAAGTCTTGTGAGACAAGTCAGAAGCAAATGTGTCACCTGCAGAAAACGACATGGAAAGCCATTCGACTATCCGTACACCAGAGATTTGCCACCAGTCAGGACGAGTATGGAAGGACCCTTCACCCATATCGGGATAGATTACTGTGGACCGTTCCAGTACCAAATCCTAGACAAAAACAACACCAAAGGTAAAGTCTGGATAATGCTGTTAACTTGTGTCATCACAAGGGCAATACATCTGGAGATGATCCATGACAACTCGACGAAATCCTTCATCAACGCCTTCAAAAGATTCGCATCCAGAAGAGGTGTTCCAAAGTCAATCATGAGTGATAATGCACCTTCATTCAAGTTGGGATATTCGATGATGAACCAAGACATAAAGTCGCTCATCAACAACGAAGACGAGTTGGCGTGCTACATGGCTAACCAAGAGATCGAAATCAAGCTGATCACACCCTTTTCACCCTGGATGGGTGGAATCTACGAAAGATTGGTAAGCCTAGTCAAGGATATGATCTACAAGATCCTTGGGAAGACGACACTACCGTATCTGGATCTGGAGACGCTCATCATAGAAGTCGAAGGACTCCTTAACTCGAGACCAGTTACGCCGAACAAAAAGGACGTGTCGGACCTTCCAGCAATTTGTCCGATGGATTTCATAAATCCTAACGTGAGACTAGTCATCCCGGAAAAGTCAGGCACAGTTTTCGGAGTCATCAAGAATGGTGATACTGAACAACTGACAAGACAATACCTGGAAAAGCTAGGACAATACAAGGAGGATCTATGGAGAGAGTTCACAGACTCGTACTTCCAAGTACTCAAGGATTATCAACCGAAGAAGTCAGCACACTCTGGCCTCACTCCGAAAGTGGGACAAGTCGTTCTCGTGGAATCAAAGATGGAACAACGACATCATTGGCCACTGGGGCGAATAATGAGTATCAATAAGACCACTGAAGGGAGAGTTAGATCGGTAATGGTAAAAATTGGTATACACACGGTTGAAAAATCAGTGAACCAATTAATTCCTCTTGAGGAACCGGGAGACGAGTTGGAAATGAATGCCACTGGCAATCATAAGCTAACTATCCCCCAGCCAAAACTGAACACTTACCCGACAGTAGTGAACAGGACAGCGCCCAAGAAGCGTGGACGACCACTGGGGTCTAAGAACAAACCAAAGTCTGCAATCAACGGCGACAAAATCACCAAGTCTAAAGGACAACTCGTCAAGGAAGTGACTCCAAAACATCGAGACGAGTTAGTGCAGAGGACGAGGGCTTTCCTGCCAAGATCAGCTAAGCAAGGTTCGAGGGCTGGTAAGCCAGAAGAGAGCTCTTCTGACGAGGAGCAGGTGTTAACTTTTTCCCTAGGAAAAAGTTCATTTCGCGCCCCCAGTGTCGTAACCCCAGCTATGCTGTGGCTACAACCAAGCAGTAAACCCCTTATACAAGTCAAGTCAATTCAACTCTATCACCAAATCAACTAGTTCCCAACATATGCTAACAATCAACCTAAAACGGAATGACATCTTCAAGCCAACCCGAGTAAATCTTCATTTGACCTATCGTCAAAGCGGCAAACCAATATTCAAACGCCCGCCTTCCTCTCGTCTGCGTCTCTTCATAGACGCGCATCCTTCGAGGCGCGGCGCGTCATGCCTGCAGATCTTACGCACACTTTGTCATCACCGATAATTACTCATTCTTCTCGTTCTACCACTTACCCGATATACGTTCTGTTATTCTAACATGTAATAGTTACTCTCGAGTGACTAGTTAGCCCAGCTCACTATTGAGCACATTATTGTTGACCAGTTCGTTATCAAACTAACGAGTAAGGGACTAGTTAGTAATAAAGACTTGAACTTGACTCGCTTCTAGTCAGCTCTCTTACATTCTAGCATTGGTTCTAAGTTATTCGCATCGGGGGCTCATCACCCAAACATAAACCGGTAGCGACAGTTGCCATGATAACCTTCCCTTCTTCCCGTTCCCTCCAATTTACTCTCCAACAAACTCCAAAATGACTTCACCGTTTCAATTTTTTTGCTAAAACTAAAAGAATCAACTGGATCATGGAATAAGCCCTCCTTTTCACTTTTTCTTTTTTGTTTGGTATCATTGGATTACCCTCTTTAGTCTCTTTTTGACTCTTTAATTCTTTATTTGAATGAGTTTCAGAATGAAAAAGAGAGAATGTTCCGTTGTGCAAATTTCATTTCGAATTCTTTTGAAGTTGATTTTTTGACTTCTGAAAAAAAACATCTGTTCTTTTTCACTTACTTCATCGTTTTCTTTTTGATTTCTACCTGGAAGTGGCTTAAGAATAGAAAAATAAGAAATCAACAACAAAAAAATGAGAAGAAACATGACTAATATAGTAGCAGTTTACTAGAAAAACAAAACGAATTCTCATGTCAAAATAGCTGAAGAACGCTTAGAACTGGTTTATTCTTGGACCTTGAAGGAATTCCTATTTTCTGTGAATTTTACTTTTTTTGAAGAATAAAAAAATGGGAAGTGAGATCCCTGTGAAACCCTCGTTTTCATCATTTTTATAAGAGTCATCTTTCCTCACTGATTGTCCAGATTGTGCTCTAGTCAGCGGTTCGTTGGTGAACTCCGATGCTCCGATTTCCACTTGAATCATTGGTAACTTGTATCCCTCCTCGACCATTTATCTCCCCCTCTCTTCCTTTCATTTATCCATTTTCATTTGGTTCTTTTCCTCTTTTTTTAAACGATACGAACAAGAAGAATTGAGGGTTTTTGTTTGAATTGTATCGCTCCTCTCCTTATGTTCAACATATTGACAAATGTATCACTGATTTCCCATTTTCTATTTGTCCGTTTTTCCTCCGCTGTGTCTACTAATCAGCTAGCAGAAAAAAAAGAAAAAGAAGAAGAAGAAGGAGGTAGACATGGAAAAAAGTTATTAAAAATGAAAGAGTTCGAATGGTTCGCTATCCGGAGGAATAGGAAATTGTAGCCATAGTTTGTTATAGGGGAGGGGGGACTGAAAAACTTGTGCTTTGGAAAAAAAACTTTGGTTCCGATCTCAAATAATCTTTCACCTTGTTCCAAATCACTCCCTCCACCTACAGGTCTCCTTCTGAATTTTGACGTCTTCACCCCCTTTTTTCTTCTATTTCTAGAGTTCATTCAATTCAACTTGAACTAATAAGATAAAGCTCACTCCGTAGACAAAAGAAGCTCCGCCCCTCTCCATTTTGCACTGCTTTCTTTTCATTTTATTTCATTTCAAAAAAAAATATGACGCCTTTTGGATTTACTCATCCGAAACCAGAGGATTTCTTATTCTTCTTTTCTCTTTTTTGCTTTTTTTTCGGGCCACCATCTTTTTTTTTTTTTTAAAAAGCGTTCATCTGTTTCATAATCAGTTTCATGAGTCAACTTTTATCCGTTTGAAATCTTTGGATTTTTGTGTGTTTAAACTCACTTTTGATAGCAACGGGGTGATGCTATATGATCGGATTTGGGTGTTTTGGCCTGCTTTTCAGCGTTTGATTGCGGAGTCAGCCTGCTTTTCAAATGTACAAAACTAGGTCTATATTTTTCAAATTTTAGTTACAAGGCCAATAAAGGCCAACAGTCCCAAAAGTCGAAAACTTCTTCTCCACTTTAAAACAGGGCCAACAAAGAATGTTCATATTATTTTATTTCTCACCTATTCTTCAAAACTCCAATCTACCAACTATAGAAGCTTTTACAGAACTTCAGTTCATCTCATTAATTTTTCATGAAAAACCGTCAAATCAAAAACAATTATTATCTCATTTTTGTCACAGATCTCTGCTTTTCTCTTCTGTATTCATTTGATGATCATCGTAGAATGTAGACCAATTTATCGAGAACATCTCCCACGTGGATCCCGTTTTCTAGACATCCGAAAAGAATTAGTTGAGACACAAAACACAGAGGATAAAAGCTACTAAGAAACTCGAGTTTTCTCGAAAACAAATTCAAAAAGTTCCTTTTTAAGATTTTTATGCTTGTTTGTTATATAACAAGGTTACGGTTTTGATTATTTTTGTTAGAGGCAACAGTAGAAAAAATTGAATGGAAGAAATGTAAACAGGTGTGTTTGGCAGCTTCTAAGTATAGGTTAGGGGAGGTTTTTGAGGGTTTTGATATAAAATTGAAATAAATTTTACCAGAAAACAGTTCGGTTATTCTGGGAATACAAGAAAAAAAGGTTTAATAGATGGTCAGAGAGCAAAATTTTAGTTTTCTAATTTGAAAAAACGGCTGGAAGTTTAGGAATTTAGCAATAAAAAATCACAATATAGCTTCATTTTTAGATATTTCTGTAATTAGTGAACCTCATATAGTAGAAGTGTAAAAAAACGGAAAAATTGTTTTTGAAAAGTTTCCCACCGGCTTCAATGAATCTATTTTGATAAATCCATCAGGATATGATGATCGTAACAGACTCCTTGGAGAGTTAGCGGTACTGAACAGATTGTTGATGTAGCTTAGTTTCCCAAATCTATTACATACTGAGACAGAGAGAAAACCACATAAACCGTATTGTTCTCCTGCCGAACAATTCTTGTCAAAACACTCGAAATGATGACATCAACCCGTCTGAAAAGTACAAGGTCCACTCCCTCCTCAGCCGTTTTTTGCTCGTCGTTGCACAGAGAGAGTGAATCCTCATTGTAACTCCGCCTCCAAATTGTTCAAATAGATACCCACACACTCCTTTTTCCTCCCTTTGTACCTCTTCTTTTATGTCTCATGACCCCTTCTTTTACCCAGTCATGCTTCCTTTTCCTGAGAAGATTCCACTGGATTTCCGTTTTAATTTTTATAAAACACACTTCCGTTCCTTCATTTCCTTTGATCCCTTGTCTCCAATTAACACAATCTCAATGGGAATAAAAAGGGAAAGTATACACTTACTTTAAGTCAGAACTGTATAGTATAGATCACTTTCGAAAGTATTTCTTTCGTTTCAAAAGAAAAGTTTCAGATTCTGAGTCTCTCTTTGATTTGCTTCTCCCTTATCTTATCTTCTCAGTGTCCATACAACCAAAAATAGTGACGACAATCAGAAAAAAAATAATCAGATTATTATTTTTATTTATGGACAGAACTCCCCTTTCATTGATTTCAACACCGTTTTTCCGCTTCTTATTTTTCGACTTTTTACGGGCGGTCACTCTTTCTCTTGGCAGTTTTATTCTGACTTCGAAAACTGTTCCTAAACTCTTGGAAACTTCTTTTCATTCGGTTTCATTAAAAGTTGGCGCCATAACTCGAACTGGGTCATCCGAAATGCTCCACTCTTTGATAAATGATTTCCGAAAAAAGGAAGTTTTCAAATGTTGTTTTGAAGAGGAGGTTCTGTTGAGTAAGCTCTTCCATATTCTTCTAGCTTCCCATTTTGATTATTGCCCCTGATCAAGCCTAATACGCCTTCAAAACATGGCTGTCAAGTTTCTAGGTGAACAGAGTTTTGATCTTTTTTGATAATCAACTTTCTTTTTTATTCCTGTCAATGAATTTCAGAAAATCATTCTGTACATTTTCAGTTTCATACGTTTCACCTCCAAATCCTGACATTACCGTATCTCGATATCTCGATTCCTTCGTGTTTCCGTTTCTTTCTATATTTTGAATGTATTCAATCCATCTCAATTCCAGCCAATAAACCATCTGACACAAATACCATCTTCTTCTCCCTCCCTTCCATCCCAGAGAGATGACGTCAGCCTCATTGGCAGGCATCTCAATATCACCGATTCTCCCTGAAGAGCTTGATGGTGGAACGGTGGCTCCAGTTGGCACACAGCCAATGGACATCACGTTAGCCTTTGTGTTCTCTGCGATATCAGTCATCGGTGTGCTTGGAAACCTTCTAGTCATCACTGTTGTTCTGAAAGTCAGAGGAATGGTAAGGAGACTTTGGGGATGAGTCAAAATAATGTCTGGAACTTCTTTCAGAAAACTCCAACGAATTGTTATTTGGTCTCTTTGGCGGCAAGTGACACACTATTCTTCTTCGCTTCAATGCCTCATGAAATGATGTATTTACTTGGTCCAAACGATCATTACTTGTTTGGAAAACTAGGTAAGACTGCTCTTATAATAGAGGAAGAGAGATTTCAGGTTCAAATGTTCATAGTATATTCTTTCTCCTTTCATTGTTTGCTGGTCACTCTTATCAAAAAAATGAAGAGGAGGAAAGAGTGACCATGACTTTATTTGAGTGGGAAAGAGGGAGTGAATCTTGATTGACGGGAGGAAGAATAAATTCCAGAGAAGGAAGAGTTTGAATGGGAATGGGGAGGAAGAGCAAAACAAGGACATAAACAAACCAGAATTGGAACATGAGTACAAAACAAGTATTTATTTGTTTTCATTTTGAATAAAGAGAGAGAGAGAGAATATAAAAATGGAATATATGTCTGAACTAGTTTATTGTTTTTAGCTTCATGCTGTACCCAGCTAGTAAGCTTTGAAACTAAATGAAAATCGACACTTCAGGTGACAATCCAAACCAAAGTTGTAGGAAAAGTTAAAGTGGGAACCAAAAGGACTTCCCTTGTGAGAAATAGAACTTCGAACTTTGTTCCCTGTAGATTTTGAAATGAATTCAAGTAGACATCTGATTTCGATTCAGTCAGAACCCAGCTTACCGGAGTTTCGAATTGAAACTAGGAACGATCTATAGGTCGAAAAACGAGAACGCTATCTTGACATATCATTTGACCTAGAAGCTGAGTTCGTTTCATAATTATCGTTGTGCTCGAAATTCGCGAAAATAATCCAATTTTCCAGATAATTCCACTTAATACCCTCCTAAATCAATTTTTCTTTCCCTCAATCATGAAATCATGAAAAATTCAAACACCAACATCATTCTCTTCATTCATTTTCAGGATGTGTTTGTCTCACTTATCTACCGTATCTCGCAATGAACACTTCCAGTCTCTCGATTCTAGCCTTCACAATTGAACGATACTATGGAATATGCAATCCTTATAAAGCCAGGTACTCTATCAACATTTCAATATCTTTTCTATTACTTGAAACCTTTCAGAACCATGTGCACAGTGAGGCGTGCCACGTATATCATCTGTGGTATCTGGGTCTTCTCAATGTTATATCATTCTTATTGGTTGTTTTTGGCAACTCTCATAAAAGACGATATTGGAACGTCGTGTAGTTTTCGATTGGAACGGAATAGTCATGCATATAAGGTGAGAAAAAGCTTTCTTCAATCTCCAAACCATACCTATTCTAGATCGTTTTCCTTTTGGATTTCGTCCTTTGGTACGTGCTGCCGATCCTCTGCGACATCGTAATCTACGCTAAAATCGGTATCACTTTGGCTCAATGTGGGGATAAAATCAAGAAATCGGTGAAACCGAAAAGTAACACTAACCCAAATATCATTTTTCATAAATTGAATTTTAGAAATTTCAGTTTCAAATGAAGTAATCATTGAAAAATCAAAGACATCGTCAACATCAATGGGACACTATTCCGGAAGAGATTCTCATATTTCGGGAAAACGGAATTCAGCAAAAGGAAGGAGTCAGGTGCGATCGAAAATTCCTTTTCTTATTTACTTTAATCATTCTTCTTTTTAGGTTGTAAAAATGTTGGCAATTGTTGTGGCAGTCTTCGCAATTTGTTGGTTACCGTATCGAGGAATGGTCGTTTATAACTCATTTGTTTCTGATCCAAAGTATTCATGGAGTCCTGATTGGTATATCAATTTATCAAAGACCTTGGTATTCATCAATTGTGCTATCAATCCAATATTGTACAACTTGATGTCTGCGAGGTTCCGGGGTGCTTTCAAGTCCCTTTTGTCGAAGAAAAAGAATTCTGGATTCAAAAGTGAGTTGAGATTTATAAAAAAAAGAATTGGAATTCTTAGAAACACTAATCCCAGAATCTATCGGTAATCTCAAACATTCTAATAGATGACAAAGGAAGACTTCTGAGCTAATGCTGAAAAATAGAATACGATTTTCCTACCAACTTTTATGAGAGCTCAAAAGACTGGGAACTTCTCTTTTCTGATCCTCGATAGAACGAATTGTAAAAACCAACGAAGCGGTTTTAACACCAATGGAACGATATTTGATGTCTTGAGCTTCATATCTTATCTGATAGCAAAGCCATGGAATAGGATAACTCACTGTTTTTTGAGAATTGCGTTGCTCTAACTTGCTTCACCAAAGTTCTTAACAAATCGAACATTTGAAATCCATTTGGAACTCTTTTGAAAATCCAAAAATCCAGCGAAACAATGGATAAATTAAGCTCCCAGTCAATAATGTTCTTCTCTTTCAGCAACTGCTCTCAGCCACCGTCACCGTCCAAGTACAATGGATATAATGTCATCTGCTGAACCGAAATCTCCATTGATAACCTCAATGGCTGGAACTCCATAACCACGTCGTTCTCCTCTCTCTTTTTTCCCTCAAAACCAAAAAGTATCTTTCGGTCATAGTTTGTTGCCTTTATTTTTATTTATGGGTCAAATTGTCCTCCTGTACAGTATATATTTTCCATCCTGTATACTATTCCCTTCTTCTCCAAATCAAAATCATTTTGCATCGGGTAAAAGAACACAATTCTTCGATTATTCTGAATTCTTCTTCTCAAAGTCACATTGTTTTATTTTTTAAAAATCAATTATTTTTTAAAGTTTTCGTTTTTACATTTGAAAGAAACAAATCGGGAAAATCAGGGAAAAAATGAGCTCAAAAAGTCAGGAAATAGTTTTAAAAAACCTTAGGATAGAACTCTAGAAATTAGAAAAAAGGACCAGTATTTGTAAGAAAAAGATAGGAAAAAAAGAGTTGAAAATTGAAAATGGCTCTATAAAAAAAGAGAGAAGTTTTCAGTAGATGAGTTCTTCGCGTGTCTGCGTCTCTTGTTTCCTTCGTGGATCCAAGAAATGTGGATCATTTCCAGATGAATATGATGGGGATAGTGGTGGTGCAACTCCATTTGGAGCAAGACGAGCTCGTGGAACTGAAAATAGAAACGAAATGAAGGGAGGGATGGATTAGGAAGAGGGATGAGGAACTGGAATTTTGCAGAAGGGAATTTGGGAATTCGAGAGTTTTTTGGACATAAGGGATTTCCAAAATTGAAAATTCTACCAGCATTCAGAAAATGCTTCAAACAAACTACTCGTTCATAAAAACCTTTAAATCCCATTTGATCCCCTTATATCCCTGAAAACTCACTAGTTCCATAAGTAGGATCCAATGCTGGAAGTGGTGAATACAATGGATGTCCTATTCTTGGTTCATCAATTGGCAACTGTCCCATTGATCCAGTTTCATAGTCTTTCGGTGCCTTCTTATTCGTATCCACTCTATATCTATATGTTGAATTCGGTGTATGTGGTACGGTAGTTCCTGGTGGTGGTGGGAATGGAAGTGGACTTCCCGAGTATGGAGTCGAATAGATGGCGTCATGATGTCTCGGATTCAATGTTCTGAATTGCCATTTCGGAATGAGAGGGAATCTTGAAGAAAAAACTTACGATGGAGGAGTGATGACGTAAAGTGGCTCGATGGATTTGTAGGTAGCTGGTTTCGTAACCTCATACTTTTCCTGAATGAAAAAAGAACTCATAAAAATTCCTCTTTGATCTCTTTTTCATTGTTTTTGTCATCCGTTAGAAAGAATCGGTGTCATATCAAAAGTGAAGTGAAATGAGAAGAAAAACATGAAAAAGAACACTCCAAGGTCTTTTTTAATGTGCCCTATTCATTCATTTGTCTTCCCAAAAACCAATCCTTTCTCCTCCGGAGAAACACTCTTTTTTATTCGTAGTACACCGACACATTTGACCCACTAAGAAACAGTTTGATTGGCTTGGGAAGACAGAGAATTATCCGAATTAAAGAAGGTGTTGGCGCAATGAACTGGGTGGTGGTTTATGTGGATTACGTAATTAGGATTGAAGAGAAAACAAATCTCATCAACACTCACTCACTTTCTTGTTTTTACGGCAACAACAGAAACATTTTGCGCAGACCATCGAAAGAAGGATTGAGACGAGGCAGAGGACAAGGAGCACCGCGACGATCAGTCCAATCACTGGCTGAAAATGGAAGATTACGTCTGGAAAGGAAGGTTGGGTTAGAGAAGCCTCAGTGCTCTTTTGATGGTAATATGATATCGGTCAAAAGCTGGTCATTGTAAGCATACATCTCGGTAATTACAGTAACAGTTAACCGCATTTTTCAAGACACCTGCTGGTAATTGAGACCTGATTCTTCGAATTCAGACTGATTCAGACCGATGTTAGATCAAACTCTGATGAAGGTTTTTGGCGAAACCTCCTTGTCTGAATTTGAAAAATCGACTATCAAAAATTTTTAGGAGATTTTCTAATTTGGATCTCGATAACTTCCATCTGACGAGCATATAACGGGGAAGTTTTTGAGTTTATGAATAATGAAACATTTTTTCGCGATCTTTCAAACGACTTCTCACATTTTTAGATCATTTCTTGTCTCTTTTTTCCTTACAGGTCCATGTAACAGTTCACTTTCATTTCATCTCGGTTAACTTTTCGAACTTTCTCAAACCCATTTCCCTAACAAATAAGGATAACTCACCAACCACGAAGCATACCAATTATCAATTGGAGCTTCTGATACTTGTTTGTAGTTTGCCAAAAGATACTGTACTGCCAAAGTGTCACTCTCACTTCCTTGCTAAACAGTTTCATTTTTTTTCATTTATGCAATCCATTCAAATGTACCTGTGCAGCCAATTTGTGTAGTTTCTGCATGTCATCATCTGCCAAAAGAACGAAAGAATCACCTCCACGATAAGTGGCCAACTGTAAAAAAACGTTCACTTTCAAAGATTCCCTTTTCAAAACATAACTTCCGATTTGAACACCGATTTGTCTCGTCCTTCTTCTTCTTTCCTTTTCTTCGCGCGCCTAATTCATTTCATCACAAGGCTCATTTCAATTGAAATGAGCCCCGAATGACCTCGAACCGAAGGGAGAAGAAGAAGACAAATGGGCGTCCCTCCAGTTTTTAGAAGAGATTCTTTGTATGGCGATTCAATCCCCCCTTCTCCACCTTCTTCTTCCCTTTTTCGCCCAATTATTTACCATCAATTTATGCGCAGGCGCTGCCAAATGACAAGGAAGGTGAAACGGAGTGAAGGAATGGTCTTAGGAAGAAGGAGGAGGAAGAGATTTCAAAAATCTGGAGGAGATTCTAGAATGGTTTTGATTTAGGAGAATTGTGGTCACCAAAGAATTAGAACGAAAAGAAACTGACAAGGGCTTGCTTTTTCAGGTGAGTTAGAAATGTTCTATAAATTGGACGTCTAAGAGTAAATGCTCCTGTGAGTGTATTCTGAAATTTCCAGCCCTCACTGGAGTCTGAGAGTCTGGAAATCTCTTAACCTGAAATCGTCACGTCAATAATGAATTTTATATGAGAAGGCGAAGATTTCCAGGCTCTCAGGCTCCAGTGAAGGCTGCAAATTTCAGAATCCACCCAAAGGGACAACTACTTTTAGACCACCATTTAACGGAAATTTCTAACCTAACCCATTTGAAAAAAAAACATTCCCTTGGGAGAAATTCTAAAAGTATTGAAACTTTTAAGCCACGGCAAAAAATAAAACTCGGTGCTGCTTTGTTTAGTTCAACGATTTCGGATAAAGAGCATTGATAAATTTCGAGCATTTTCGAAATCTTGATTCGTGTGGTAGAGACTGTGCTCTATGATACCGAGCCGGCTGTTCTTTGGCCCGGAAGCTTCTGTCAGTTTTTTCAGAATCAAACACTGATGGTTTCCAGAGCTATTTCCAAAATGTTGATTTTTCAATCGGCACTCGCTCTAGGAAATCACTATTTTCAGCTTTCTAAGTTGAAAGTTCACTACTATCTTTCTAGATGAATAGCGGGATTAGAGAAATGTTGGCTAATTTTGATTTGAGGTTACTGTAACTCTGATTCTTCCCAGAGTGCCCAATTCATGCTCCCCCTTCTTCCATATTTTCTCACCTGTTGGGTATCCTTCAGATAAACCATAACCAATCCATGATCGCATGTCGTATTTCCCAGTTTAGCCTCATCATATTCCTTTTCCATGTCTCTTTTCAGATCATCAGTCTGTAATAAACCTTTCATTTCGTTCTCTCTCTCCTTCTCATAATCTCATTTTCTAATCTGATTTCAATCAAAGTCCAGCATGGGCGCGGTGTCCATTCCGATGACCGTCTTCTTCTACGATCGACAAATAAAACCTAACCAGTTGACCTAATTTGTAACTTATATCCGATAAAAAAGGGATGATGATGTACTGAATGACAAAAAACTTGCATTCTTAGAAGACGTCACATGAAGAAGCCCAATGAATGCATCAGTTCCATCAGCTCTCAAACATCCATCAGCACATTCACATCTGAAAAAACAAAAGAGATTATAATCTGAAGACATGGTTCCCTCATTCTCGTAAGGGGCGGCCATCAAAAAGGAAATCCAAAGAAATCGGTATCAAAGGAGGATCTCGTGCGCCGGGCACCGCAAGATTGAGTATCATTATCTTGACGGAATCTCTTAGCAAAAAAAGGTTTTCGGTCAATTTTCTTGTAATGCGCACTTTTTCACACTAGATGAAACAGTATTGAAGAGAGAGACTTATTGAAAGAGATTGATGAGTTTTCTTTTTGTTTCTTGCAAACGAAAGATGGAAAGACAAGACAATTGTTGGTGATTCACATGCAAAATGGAGGTATAGACAAGAAAATTATATGTTTTTCAGATAAAAATTCACCGTTCAAAATGGGAAGATAACGAAAGCCCCTGGAAAACGTGGTGGTAAAAATTCCAGGAAATGACTAATCAGAAAAATTCTGAAGAAATTTTGGAAATGGCAGTCATCCAAACTTTGCGATTATTTTATGAGAGAGTTTTGTAAAACCTAATCCTGAGTACAAGTCTGCAATATGACGTGATGGTGTCAACTGAAGTGTTTGCGGACTGTCTACAAAAGCTCAGTTTCGGAGCACGGTGTTACCTAAAACTAGCTATTAAGTTCGAAAAAAGTCAACCTAATCCATTCCTGAGATTTATTTTATGATCTCAATTTTCCACATTCTGATAAAATAGTGATTCAAACACCATCTGACCCCCTTCTCAATGATATCTCTCTATTTCTCGAATTGATGTGTTTTTTGTCGAATTCCCCCCTCTAAAAAACACCTAAATACACAATAAGTTAGTTTTTCTTGTATTCGTCTCCCCTCAAAATGATCCCATAGACCTATATTCATTGCATGCCCCCATGCGCCTAATAGCTTCAATATGATTCTCCGTCTCAAGGTCTCTCTCTCTCTCTCTCTCTCTCTCTCTCTCTCTCTCTCTCTTTCTTTCTTGTTCAATACTCCTCATCCTATTACACGATAAAAAAAGTGAGAGAGACTATAAAATTTAGGCGTAAAACAATTGAAGGTGAAGGAGAAGAAGAAAGAAACTGAATAAGAACAATCAAAATTAGAGATTTTTTTTGTAATGCAAATTAATTTGTCTTGTTGAGGGGTGATAGGAGGAAATCAACACTCGAGATTTGTCAACAGTTTTGGAAGTTTTTGGGAAAAGCTTGAATAAGTTGCTCTACAGAAGATTTTAAAATTAGAAAACTGAGCGTTTAGAGTACAGAAGGAATTCTGTGAACCCCTATGAATATGAAATCAGAACTATTCCAGCAGAACCAATAACACTACCGACTTGGTTTCATTCTTCAGAATTTACTGATTCTGAGAGTTGAAATGCTCATTTTTATTGAAGAAACCTTCTTTTCGGACCCTTTGTTTCAGATGTTTTTGTTGAAATGCTCTATCTTGTGCTCAGTTGAAGTTGTTGTGCTCAGTTGCAAATGCTCAGTTGAAATGCTCTATCTTGCTGAAAACTTTGAAAAAAAAACCACCTCGAAATTGGACAGCCAGCTCCAGCACTACTCGAAATTCAATGAAAAAGCGGTAATAAATGTTTCAGAACCTCCGCAGCTCTATAGAAAATGCTCTTTTCTTTTTTCAGCAAAAACTTGGATGCTCAGAAAAGTTTTTTTGATCTGAGCTCGCCACGAAATTTTCAAGAAGTCTACCACCTTGCTCATTCTTGCATTTCCCAATCATTCCCCTAACAAGAGAGCAGGCTTCCTTCAGGCAACTAACCCAATTCGATCCTTGAGACTCGCTAACATATCGGTCAACTTCTTCTTCGTCGTAGCTGCCAACCGTCCATGAACATCACAAACAAACGTCTTCCTTCCGTATCCAGATTCTGCTTTACATTGTTCGGTTTCTTCATCAAAAACTGTACTGTTTACCGTCTTCTGAAAATATATCGTTTTTCTTTTTTCTATTCTTTTTTTGTGACATTCCAACATTTCTCTCTCTCTCTCTTTCTCTTAGATACCGATGACCACTCTTATCAACAGGAGGGGAAGAATGGACAACAAAAGATGGTTCTTTTTTTTTTGAAAAAAGAATCGAAAGTTGTGTTCAGAGAAGACAAGAAAACGACTGTTTCTTCTTTCTCAAAAAGACAAAAAAGTGCTTTTGTTCGAGTAAAAGAATAGGAGAGAGAAGAAGACAACTGACTGCTATTCGAACGGGAATTAGTTGATTTGAAACAGCAGGGGGAATAGACCGTTTTCTTCTTTTTTGTTTCTTTTATTGCTGTATACATAATCAAAAGCAGGAAAGAAACGGATGGAACTGGAAGTGAACAATGGTCATCTGATTACTATTTCGAAGTAACTAAAGTATGGGAACTTTTATTAGGATAGTTAGTTTTTCAGAACTTTGGAATGTAAAAAAAGGAATCGGAAACTGTTTTTGAAAAAGTTTTAAACAGTATTTTGAAATTGTTCTCGCAAAAACTCTTTTTGATGTTTTCATCATAAGAAGCTTGAATTCCAGGAAACTAAATGTTTTCATGAATCTACGATAAAATTGCAATCAAATCTGTGCTTTTGGATCCGATTCTGGTCATTCAAAATACCGTGATAGCTATGATAGAGATATACCCAGAACTGTGTGGTCAGAGCAGCATATCTCGGTTGCCTTTGAAAATTTCAAAGTGTGATCAACTAGAGAAATGTTAAGAAACACATTATAAACCCATTACCAGTTGAAAGCTATTTGATAACTCGGAAAACCGCCGAAATAAACTGCTCTGATTCTCAGTGTACGTCTGTTTAACGGTACACAAAAAATTATGACAACTTCTGGATTTTGTAATCCTAGCCAAGTCTGGCTCCGAGCAGCCAAAATCAGGTGCAGTTTTCCAAGAGGTTTTCGAAATTGAGATCATTGAGGAAAGTAAAGGATAACTTGGATGAACTAGGGAAACGTCGGTTTCTAGAGCATCCTGGAAGACTTTTATTCCCCAATTCTTTACTTCAAAAACAGCAGTCAAATCCCAAAAAGATCTACGCCTAGCATCTGCTATTTGGGACATCATATTTTGGTTGTCAGATGAAATAGAAGCGTCCCAGTAACTAAATTGAAACCGTTCCTCTCCTTCTTCGTCTTCTTTTTGATATCTTCTTGTTTCTCTTTTTATCACACATTTCACATTCTGACTCTCGTTTTCAGAAGAGATCTCCTCCCCCCTCAACATCATATAAACATCACTAAAAATATCCTGTTTCTCCGCAATTTTGATTTTTTTTTCATACAAAAATTTTTTTGACGAAGAAGAAAAAACAATTTTCAAATCAAAAGAAACTTGAGTAATTGGACAAAAATACTTCAACCATTTTTCATCGTTTTACCTTCTCTTCTTCTCAAGTGTACCCAAATAATGTGTATTGGCAAAAGAGAGAAGTACCCGAAATATTACCTAAATCCCCGTGTTTTCGACTGAATAGAATCATTGGCACGATTCAAAAAAGAGGAAGAGAGAGAGAGAGAATTGGATGATGACCAGATGGGGAGAGAATGGAGGGATAAAAACGAACCTGTTCGATGGAAAGGAGTAAAAGTAAAATTGAAGAGAAAAGTATAGAATTCATTTCTCCTTTTTTGTAATCTTTATGTTGTTAACACATGCGAAACGGTTTGTCACACGAGGAGGAATCAACACAGAAGAAGACGTCCGATTGAAGATGAAGAGAAGAAGAAGAAGAAGTAGTAGTTGTGGCAGAATCAGTAGTAATAGCCTAGACTCCGCCCACTTGTCGAAATCAAGGTTAGTGGAAATAAACACAGAGAGATGGAGAGGAAGAGATTCAGAGAAAGAAAGAAAAATTTCGGACGATGAACAGAT
Organism: Caenorhabditis brenneri; assembly: GCA_000143925.2. Taxonomy (NCBI): domain Eukaryota; kingdom Metazoa; phylum Nematoda; class Chromadorea; order Rhabditida; family Rhabditidae; genus Caenorhabditis; species Caenorhabditis brenneri. The sequence goes on along the minus strand of GL379922.1, from coordinate 523,003 downwards.
GGCTGGAGGTGAGAAACAGTCGAAACATTATGTTTTTGAATCCAATGGAAAAAAGAAATGAATGGATGTCGAGAACCAAATTATATGCTGGGAAGTACTCTTGTAAATATGGTCAAGAAAGGGATTCGAGAAAGAGAACTCTCAAACGTTTGCTGTAGGATTGAGATGCTCGAACTGTGAAGTTGCAGCCTAAGAATTTCAGTAGTTTTTTCATTAACCTCTGATGAACTGGAATCCAGGATCAGCTCGACCAAATACCTGGGACTCGTTTGGGCTTGGAATCTGCCTAGCTCGCTCATTTGTTTCATCTGAATAACAATCAGGAATCTGAGCTCTTCTAGAACCCATTTTTTCTTCTAAAAGCTAAATAAAAGGACTGCATTTCTACAGTAATTTACTCATTTTTGAGTTTAGAGCCACGCGAAAACAACCTAAGTAATAGTTCCAGGGTTTCAGATGTGTTGATTACAGCTCCATATATTCCCGATGAACAGAAAAGTTCCTACAATCCAGCAGAACCCTACTTGTCCTTTTCTCATCATGTGTTCTGGATCTTGTGCTGATGTTTACCAAATTTTGATGAAAACTCCTGACCACTCCTTCTTCTTCTCCTCCTTCTTCAGGTATAATTTGGCAACATGCCAAATGTATGACTGTCCAGAAGAAGGTCATTAAGGATGGTGACACATCCTTCAAGGATAGAAATCGAATCTCAAAATATCTTCAGACTGTGAAAGTACACCTGTTCAATTCCCTGAAAATTCAAAAAAGTGAAAGTTGAATTGGGAAGTCAAAAATTTCAGTGTTCAACTGTACATGTCATTTCCCGCATGCGGTTTTAATGTGATTGAAATGATGTGTACTGTCAAAGGACACATCCTTACGGAGGGCGAAAAGGAAGAGGACAAATTGAATCAAATATGGTTTTCCAAGTTTTGATTTGTGGTTTGGAATTTAAGGGAAAAGGGCAGAAACGAATGTGTTTGGGGGAATTAGATGGGGAGCGAGAATACCTCACTTCTGGGGAAAATAACTAACAGTAAAGTAGTTTTTATCACCATGAAATGGAGTACCGTAATTTTCTTTCGTATTCATACGGATTCCTTTTAATTCCAAATATAGATGCTTGTTGGACCAGTTTTTCGACGGGAAGACGAATCTCGATCATCCTTGGTTACTGTTTGGAACATTATACTCTGGCTGTCAACAATCAATAACTGATTTTTTGAAACATAACGATTACAAGCCGTAAAATGCCAGCATTGAAAACCCGTACTTTTTTTTACATACTTGTAAAAGAACCATACCCCGCGCCTTTCGGGCCTTGTGGTAACTTGCTCCAAAATCAAATTTTTGACTAGAAAAAATGTCAGTCTGTAGGTCTCGGAGAATTCGACAACCTCTAATCGTTTTGGAGCGATTAGCAAGTTTTAGGAGGAAGCTAGATCAGCCGTACCGACCGGGCTTTAATCTGCAAGGTCCGGTTTGAAGGCCCGATCGGCCCGGATAGTCTGACTCTGTTCTGAAAGATGTTAGTCGGTAGAAATTCATTCGAGATTGTTGAACTCATCGAGACCTACAAGCTGATACTTTGTTCTTGTCACAAATTTAATTTTGAAGCGAGCTGTCTGAAAACCCGCAATGGCTAGGGGTGACCATTTCCCAAAAATGGTTCTCCTAAGCATCTCAAGAAAGAGACTTCCAAAACGTATCTAGAAGTCTTCCCATTCTGCCGTTTCCTTCCTAAAGTTGGAAAAAGTAAACTCAATTCATATGCACAAAAAAATACAGATCTTCAGTGTCTAGAAAAGCTGAATTTTCAGATGTTTCACCTGGTATAATATATGAGGAACATTGTCATGACAGCCGGACTGATTCATAACATAAAGTAAATTCAAGAAAGCTTTAACTTTGGTTATTATAGTAACATACTTTGATTTTGGGTTCAATACGTAGTTGATTCCATGATTTCTAGCCCCTTTCAAAAGGTATGGCTTTGTAGTTTTTGTAATGTGCATTGCTTTGAAACATAAGTTATTTGATTCAAAACTGAGCTAAAAACAGAACTACTTGATCAAACCACAATATTTGAAAGTGTCCTTTTCAGTTTTCCTTCTGGAATCGTTTCTGACTTGTTTCCTCCTCCTCCACGAGAATCATTCCGAGTTTTGGTGACAAGTCCAAATGGATCTTCAGTGCTCCATGATGTTCAAAAGTGCTCATTGAAACGACCTCCTTCTTCTATTTTTCATTCAAAAAAGAATCTTGTTTCATCGAGCGCCAATATCAGAAGCAGAAGACGATGAAGAAGAGAAAGAAGAAGAAGCAGAAGACACAAAACTCCGGACACTCATACATTTTTAACATCATCTGAAACCCGGGGGCACATAAAGGAAAAAAAAAAGAAAACGGAAAAAGAAATATTCTAGACGCCCACCATCAAATTCGTCTATATTCATTCTCTCCTACGCTTGACTAGTTACTTTCTTATTACACCTTTTTTCGTTTCCTTTTCAGAAAAATTTATTTTCGTTTTCGTGTTCCATTTATCTTTTTTTTCGGATTTTTGAAGGATATTTTTGAAATAGCTTGTGACTTTTCTGGATTCATGGATTGAGAAGACCGGTAGGACTGTATTGGTTCTGAGTTTGGTGGAGCCAATTCTTATGAAACTCGACAACAGAATTTTTTGGGAGCAAAAATTAGAATACTGTAACTATCGAAACACATTTCAATTATCTGTTTCGATAGTTTTCTCTTGTTTTCTTGATGTTTCCAAAAAAGTTTTTCCGTTTTGATACCGATTAGCTTTGTAAGTTGGATAAACCTACAGCTCAGCCCCCAGATGCAAGATTACGGAAAGCTTGTTTTTTACAAAATATCTAGAACATTTTTGATTTCAAACCCTAAAAAATTAAGCCTTCGAATTTCGCCTTCTATAACAAAATCACCTCGATTGATTCTCCCCAAAAACGAAGCTCAGGGAACAGTTTGTTTCCTCATCTGAACCTCATCAAAGCTGCACTAAAAATCTTGAATCGAAAATTCATTCACAGGTTCAGAAGAAGCTTTTTGAATTTTCGAAATGAGATTAAGCCTTCTGATGAATTTAACCTACCATAACAAAAGAACCTCAATATTAAATATCACCCCAAAAACAAAGCTCAGGGAACAATTTGTTCCCTCATCTGAATTTCAATCAATGCTGCACTGAAAATCTTGAATCCAAGAGTAACTCATCCAACGATGAAGCGAAGATTCGAAAAATCCTTTCCGAAAAGCACAGTAATTTGTTGAAATCATGAAATCATTTTTTCTATTTTCCAAATCCACTAGCTGGCGGAGTCTGACAAATCTGAGCTCATCCAATCAATCCTATCGTTTTAGAAGCCTTGATTTTTTCCCACCAAGTATCTGGAACAATTCTCCAGATTCCTTATCTCTCAATCATTCATGGACTTAAAACCGACTTTCTCATCACTTCGAAATTCCTCATTTCTAGTTGTTTCAGACTGATTTGAAAAGAAAAAAGAAGCATGCAAAACGTCTTTCATCAGTTTTCGATTTTCCACCTGACTTGAGTTTTACATATATATTTCAGCTGTTTTTCTGATTAAAAGATTTTGGTTTCGTTCTGAAAACACTGCAATTTTTGGAGTTTCATATTTTGGTTAACGAGATCTGTCGGTGACAAGAAGAGCAGAGATTTATGTGTGTAGTTTCATACTGACTAGTCTCATCTAGAAGTCGATTCGAAGATTATGTATTTCTAGGCTAAACTGGGAAAAAAAAATAGAAGAAGTTGCTCTAGGAAAAACTAATTCTGTCTGTGTATGAAGTGGGCTCTTTTTATTCGTACAGTACCCTTCGGCTTCCATTGTTTCATTACTTCAGACACCATGATCTATCTGTGACGAGTTAGCACAGCTCTTCCATAGATGTTTTCTATTCCGAGTTTTTTTTCATGTTACCGTATCCCATTTCTACTCAAAAACTGCCAGAATATTCAGAGCCGTTTTTGAACTGAAATTGCATAGACTACGTTTCTTCGGAAAGTCTATTTCAGAACAGAAAGCTGTCACTGTATAAGCCTAAACATTATACTGTTCTGCTCAGCTGCAACACTTTTCCGGAGTTCCTAAGATCAAGAAAGTCAAGTCTCATTTCAAAAAATGACGTTTGATCTGATCAATCAAAGAGTCCTGACTTGAAGAAGGTGGTGTCCTTTAGAAGATTAGTAAGCACCCAAAACCTTTTGGAAATTAATAATAAAACACATTACCTTTTTCCCTTTTCCCTCTCAGAAAATAACAACTTTTCTTCCAATTTTCTCACAATCAGACACCTTTTCCCCCCAAAACCCCAACTTGTTTTTCTCCTTTCATTGACTTTTGCTCTTTTCCTTTCTGATATCTTCTGGCTCCCTTAATCAGATAAACGTCTTTTATGAACATTTATCCTCTCCATAATCTTTTTATCCCGAAAAAAGAAAATTCCAAATCTTTTCTAGTTTTCACCTTCTCTCTTCATTTTTTAATTCAGAATCTTCCTTTTTTCCACGTCTCTCTCTTGTTCTTTTTTCCACGAGAGCATCATTTTGTAATGCTCGGTGAGCTCCCGTCCGCACACTTGCGCCGCCGAAGAATAATTAGAAAACGTGTCTCGGGGCGAGAAGAACTGAAATTAGTAGTCGTCGCCCCGTCAGTAGAAGAAAAAAAAGAAGAAGATGGGGAAGAAAAGGGGGAAGAGAAGAAGACAACAAACCGATTGTTGTGTGTTATATGTGCTCCTTCGGTGTCTTCCCATCCCACTAGTTTCAGAATCATTCCATCCTCTTCCCATCGTCGTGCTCGATGATCTTTTCTATCCGAATTTTATGATGATTCTCTATTCTTCCCCTTCCTTTTCTTTTCATCTCTTCCTGTCTACTTCCTCTTCTTTTCTTCAGACTCTTCTTCGTTCTAGATCAGACATATTCTGGAAGACAGACACAAAATTCAAAAATAGCAGAGATTTTTCAAAGAGTAATCAAAACTACAAATTCAAAGAATTTTGAAAAGAGTCAGAAATCGAAAAGTCTAGATTTTTCATTAGAAAAAAGGATCAGAGAAAAAGAGTCTAGACTCATAAAATCTTGACATGAAATGTCACAGAAGTCTACGGTAATTGAAAGAGGCGGGACTATCTCGTTCGCCATGAAATCTCGGTTTCAGACTACCTAGGGAGATGCATAAATCTTAATTTGTTCATTTTGCAGTACTGTATTTCAGAAGAGCCTAAAAGCCAAGTAGCTCAAGCTGCAATTTCTTTTGTTGAAGTTGAATCTCGGGCTTTCTATCAGCTGAAGCTTTTCTGATTCATGTAAAACAAGCGTTTGTTGTTCAAGCGTTCTTTCATATCATTCCTAAGGTATCTCCTAGTCTTTCTCCCACTTCTCTCAGGTAATCCCCTATATCTAGTTTGAACGCATTCCTTAACACTTCTTAGGGATTTATTCCGAACATTGACGCTCTAACGAACGCTTCTTAAAACGTTCTTTCAGGTACTTATGACTGACCCAACCGCCCACAGATTCAGTTGGGAGTTCTTGCCCGTCACAAATTTTTGATGAGGAGTTTCCATTTTGTACTGAACAGCATAGCAACCTGATTGATGAAGTTTTTTACTTGATGTGACTCTATTTTCATGAACAGCAACGTTTTCTAGGTTTTATTAGATTCGAACCATTGTGTTGCAGCATATCTTAATGACCCTAAATCTTTCAAAATTGATGAGCTCAAAACATTTTGAATTTTATGATTTCATACAGTTTTTGTACACATTCAGGACTTGGCTTCAGTTCAAATAAGCATTTTTTCCCAGAAAAATTCAGTTTTTCCCATTATTATTCTTATTCTTCCTTCCATTTCCCAGTCCGTCTACTTTTTTTCTGAAAATTCATTTTCAAATCTTTATAATTCTTCTTCCCAATTCCACCTTACTTTTGTTGTTTGTCTTAAAATAACCTAAGAATATCTCTCACAAATTTTCCTAGTTAGTCCCAAATCAGAATAATCCAAAAAGTTCTTCAAAAAGTAAACTTTTTTATCGAGAGAAAGGGGAGTCAATTATTCTCTTTCCATCTAGTACAACTTGATTTAGTCGTTCAATGATCAAAAGTTCTCATTCTGCTCCGGGAGCCAACTCCTCCTTCTTCCCCTTCCCCTTCTTCTTCTTCTTCCTTGGCGGTCAATTGCACTTACAGAAGACACAGGAAATTGCCAAAATTATCTGACATTTCGGAAAATGTTTGTTTCTGAAAGGACTCTTTTCATCATACATTTTTAGTTTAGACTCCAGGCCAATTTCTGAAAATGTTTCCTTTTTTGTTTGGGAGTCTGTACAAGTTATTTTTAGTATGATTCTTCCTTCGTCTAATTTGACATGCTCTTATATTAGAGAAACTTGCTCCTGACTCAAAAAGCCACGTTCTCTCCTGTGATCCACTTCTGAATTCCCAACGACTTTTGTTTTTTTTTCCTTCCTTCAAATCGTCATTCTGAAAGGAATAAGAAAAACGAGTCACTCATTTTTTGCTGCATGCTCATAAAAAACACGGATAATTGTGCAAATTGTGCAAATTTCTTATTGACAAAACACATGATCAAAACGCTGGAAGAGAGAACTAGAAGATACAAAAAACCGGGGAATTTGTAGACGAGAATAGAGTTTTGACCGGATTTTAGGAAGAAATTCAAAAATTGGAATTGTAAATACGATTATAGGCGCTTTATAAATGAATTTTCTATTCCGGTATTCTGATCGTGCATCTATGTTGAATAGTCGTTAGATTTGATGCCGAGTCTGCAAGCACCGACTGATACCATCACGTCAGATTGCAGACATCTAGTCCTACTCCAAGACTTTCAGCCCGATCAGAGCTCTTCGTTATAAACTTCAGAAAGCTCTATCAAATTTGGTTTCTTTGAGGGTGTGTTGGTGATCTAATACGGTCTATGTAAGAAACGTCTGAAACCTGACGTTGCGGTGCTAACTGCGGTGTTTGCAAATTAGACATCACATCTTACGGCTATCCAATTCCTCACAGACTCCATGATAATCCTAGACTCCTCCCCTCTTCTCTATGAGCAACGCTGTTCTCCGTGCCGAATCTCAGTTTCCATTGAAATCAGGCTCAAATTTTAAATTATTCAAAGTAAAGATCACATACCATAATCACCTGTTTCATCACATCACTCGAGAAATATAAGACACCTGAGAATATATTATTCCACAGATTCTTTTGAATGCATGTCACTTTTTCAGTCTATCACTTTCCAGCCTTTCTGATTTCAGTTTTATTTTCTGATAGGTCTTTTGTAACATGCCTAAAATATCGTATCCTGATATACAGAGACTTCCGATAGACGCAGCTTTATTGAAGGTTTTCCGGAAGCATTTCCCTTCCTCAGTTCCCGTATTTCGATGCTCCATCATCTGTTCTCGTCATCTCATTTTGTTTCAAATCTGTTCGTTTTTTCTATCTATTTTCGCCCTGTTTCCTCCTTCCTCTCTCCTATTTTTGTTTTGTATGTTTCAGTTCTTCCTTCTAATTTTCATTAATCCGATTAGGATTCTTCTCCGTTTGGATCCTTCTTCCTCTTCTCCTTTTCTTTTTTCGTCGTTTCGGTCCGTTTCTTCCTATTCTTCCTTCATCTCTACTACTACCACCACAACCATCACAAAGCAATCCAATTGTGTCTCAATAGAAAATCTTCGGATCCTTATTCCATTGCTCTCTCCTCCTCCTTCTTCTCCTTTTTTTCCCTATTTTTGAATCACGAACACTATTCAATTTTAGGTGAAAACGAAGAAGAAAATATTGTTTACTTCTTATTTTTTGTCAATTTCTCAAAAAAAAAAAGAAATAGGGGAGAGACCAACATCATCACAATCTCATCTTGTCTCCACGGGGAGAAAAGGGACACGAAAATTGCGAATTCATGCATGTGTGACAGGCACACGTCACATTGAATTCAGAAGAGGAGAGAGAGAGACAGAAGCCTGATTTCAAAACTTAGCAACTCAATTTTATTACCAACTGCCATAAACCAGCATATTGGATACTCCAAATGATAGTCTCTGTCATTGTTTCTGAATGAATAGCTTCTGGAAGCACTTTCCTTCTCCCTATGCTTTACTTCATTTCCATGTCCCATCTTTTCTCCGTCAATGTCTTGGAAGCGGTCCAGATCCTGTCAAGGGAACGATTTTCTCATATAGGTTAAGAATGTTCTATAGATTGGTGGTATGCAAGTGGATGCTCCTGTGAATAGATTCTGAAATTTCCAGACCTCACACTCACTGGAGTCTGTGAGTCTGGAAATTTTAATCTGAAACCGCCACGTTGACAATGCATTGTTAATAAGAGGGCGGGCCACATATTCACATAATGATTCCCAGACTCTCAGGCTCCAGTAAAGGCTGCAAATTTCAGAACCAGTTCACAGAAGCATCTACTTTCAGACCACCAATTTATAGAAAATTCTTAACTGATTAAAAAAAATTCCCTTGTGAGCGAATACAGTCGATCCTAAAAATACTTTCACTTGTTATTCAGTTCTCTTACCCTTTTGCATATAGTAGACAGTCTTGCAAACCGAGAAGTCTTACGCTCCTCTCTCTTATTCATCTCTTAGTCGGAATATATTGAGAAAAATTCTAATTTTTGTAGGTTTTCTTCTGAATCAAATTCTTTCTGCAATCTCGGAACATTACAGTTTTCGGCTCTTTACGGTTTTAGTGGTCCCTAGCTTTTATACTGGTCCCATGTTGGGACCAGTGGTCCCAAAACGGGGACACTGGTCCCATGGCAAAATCACTGGTCCATGGGATGGGACCAGTCATGGAACACTGGTCCCAAAAAAAGCACTGATTTTGAGAGGATCATTTTGGGACCACTAGTCCCAAGATGATCATGATTCAAGTGCTGCTTTTGGGGATTTCGAAGCATCAACTTCTTCTGCTAGAAAGCCTTCAAAATCCCGTTCACGTGCTACTGCCATGACTGGTCCCATCCCATGGGACCAGTGATTTTGTCATGGGACCAGTAAAAAAGCTAGGGACCACTAAAACCGTAAAGAGCCCAGTTTTCTTTATCCTCCAAACCAGGAATAGAAGTTCTCATTTCCCCCTTTTCTTGGCTTCCGAAAAAACGTATGTGGAGGCTGTGGTGTCTGTTATTTTCGAATTCAAAATGTTATCCAGATTATTTTTTAGGTCTTCTTTTTTCAAAAATCCCGCTCTTCCCATTTTCATTTTCAATGACTAGTCATTCTCGTCTATTCTGGTCTATCTACATCTATTTCAACTACTATGCTTGATTTTCTACTCAAAAGAATACCGTCCATAAAGAGAGGCAAGTCTAAAACTATTGTGGAATTGCGAGAAATGTAGTCGCTGGGCGCAAAAAGTGATAAGCTGAGAAGAAGAAAAAGAAGAGGTCACGATGTTTGACCATATCACCCACTGAGAAATCAGAAAGTGTTCTCGATAAGCTTCATCCATGCGGTTATCCAAATAGGTCTCATTTAAATCCATCCTTTTGAGAAAAACAATTTGGTTTGAATGAAAAACAGTTTGAACAGGTTAAAACCTAAGGCTCCTTATTTTGAGATTTGAATTCAATTAAATGAAAAACCCCCACTCTTGCGTCCAATTTACACAGTGGAAATGGAATTTCAAGAAAAGTTTTAAAACTGTTCTCAGCCTAAATAATTGTTTGCTACACAGTCATACGGTTTATTTTTTTCATTTTAAAGACTCGATAACCATTTTTCAGCATACTTGTGAAAGGCCTGGCTTGGCCCGCATGGCCCGCCGGTTACCGCGATATTCGAATTGTTTCTCAAGATCGAAAAAAAAACTGATTTTGTTTATTTCGTGTAAATGGCTCATAGTTTGCAGTTACGGTGAAAAAAGTTCGACTGAGCGGGCCATGTGGGCCGGGCCTTAAAATGTTGTGTACGATCCAACCAGGGCCGGTCCGGGCCTGCGCGCCAAGCGGACCACGCGCCAAATTTCACAAGTATGCTTTTCGGAATTAACTTCCAAACCAAATGCAATTTTTGCTCTTCTATTAGAGGTATTCTTCCAGTTTCTTTAATCCAGAAATTCGTCATAATTCTTGGTTCAATTCAATCCTTACAACACCTTCCCATTGTGAACTCAAATAAGGTTTCTCCTTCCCCTGACTACCGTGTCCGTCGTAACCTATAATTACCTTTTCCACCCCCTTATTCTGAAATGGAACATCTTATTTCCTTTCTTCAATACGTCATAAATCCATTCTTTCTCTTTTCTTTTTCAATTTTGTTCTCTGTATTCTTTTTGAATGGCAACACTGATGTTTCCTTAGATTATTCTCAAAACGAGTACACTTTTCAATTATCCTTTCCTCTTTTATTCTTTCCCTTTTCATTCCACTCTTTTTTTATTTATGCTCCATTTCTATCCTCTCTTTCTTCAGTTAAAATGAGTCAGTTAACCAAGAAACTAACACTGAAAATGCTACATTCTCTCGAAAACGACAGCTGAATTTCTGGAGTTTTCAGATTGTGGATTGACGCAAACTCCACTGTTTCACCTGACTCTTTTGACATTCAAATCTCTTCCTTTCCCCCAGGCTCCGCCCACTTTCTCTCATCTGAAATCCTTTTCGCAACGTTTCGTAGAAAGAAAATGGAGAAGACGTTTGTCGTTCTAAAGCCACTTACACCCGAGCATTACCCTTTTTTCGTTTTGTATGGTTACTAGGAAAGAGAACACTTCTTCAGTAAAAAGAAAAACATCTTCTTTGATGGGACATGAACATTTTATCCGAGAGTTTATTCTTTTTGGAGTAGCTTTTCGAAATTCTTATGGTCAGAAATTTGAATGACTCCTTTCACTTCTAAAAGTTGCATTAGACTTCCAATGTTCGAAAATTCATAGCTTTGTTTCTAGTGAAGGGATAACAAAGGTACTACCCCGCATTAGAACTGACCGGATTAGAATCTGGTAATTCCGAAGCATCTGACAAGTTTAAAGTTTAAGTAAATGCAAAAAACCACATTGTCAGATTCTGTACAAAAATTGAGCCCCAAGTCATAACTGAGAGCTTAAATATGGCTCGGTTCTAATCCGGGAAGTTCTGATACGGCACAGTTCTCATGTGGGGTAGCACCATAACAAAGAGCTTCCGTATAGACGCTTTTTTAATTAGAAAATCTTGGACCTCTACCGTGAGCTGAGTTTTGGCGATCACAATATATGATACCGGGTACAACTTTTAATGGAATAGAACAACTTGAAATGAAAACTTGTTCCTAATCTCCAAAGGGAATTTCCAGAGTTGATGAGGCAATCTATTCTTGTTCATCAAACTTTGTTCTGAATTCGTTAAACATTGTTTATAAATCATCTTCATAATGAGTTTCAGAGACATGTTTCTGGGATTATTCGTACCCTATAATCCTATTTCAGAAGAACACCTAAAATATGCCTTCCGTGAACTCATTATATCCAAGTTCCAGCCTGAAGAATCCAAAGTCTAAAACACATTTTATTCCAGAAGAACACTGAACTATTTTCAGGAGTTTTTCTCCTTTTTTCCTTTTTTCTCTGCAAAATTCTTCCTCGATGTGACGTCAATTTGACGAGTTCTTCTTGACGGACGTCTTCTAAATATCAAAGTCATAATAAACGTTAGATGAGATCCTTCCAACTAAAAAATGACGTCCATTTCTAACTTTTCTTTTTTGATGAGTTTGTTGCCAATTGTTTATTATTTTTCCAGTGAAAAAGAGTATTTTAATTGTTTCAATTTCCACATATCCTACATCATTTTATGAGTTCTTCTTTCCTTTTCTAGACATCTTTTCTTATACTCTTCAATTCTTCTTTTTGAAACTTTCTAATGAAATATTTAATTGCAAGTTGAACACAGTCATCCATCTTCTCCTTCTCCTTCTTCTTCTCCTTATCCCCACCTTTCTTAGCTCCGCCCCCTTTTTCAAATCATCCGTACCGCCCATGTGTCACAACGAGTCAATGTCTCATCAATATCTTATGAGTTTTAGAAAGAGTTTCGGAAGAAAAACGAAAGAAATATAGTTGATCCAAGATGACTCTTTTTGCGTGTTGAGAATAATTGAGTCTCTTAATAACCTATTGTTTTTTTTTATTTGAGGGAAAAAGTGCTTTGGAGGATTCATCCAAGAAACTAGATGCATTAATTGGTGTTTGCTCACAAATAAAATTCAAAATTCATTCCGGATTACGGTAGGACTACGGTATTCGACCAACCCTCCAATCGTTTGAGTTGCTAGTCATTCCACTCAATCATCATTTCATGTCGCTTGACCAGTCTGAGCCCATCAATCTAAAAATAGCCCTCGTAAACTATATATAGCTTTGGGTTACCTTGATTCGATCTGACAACCTGAAATATTCTTGGGAGGAGCTCGACTTTCTATATAGGAGTTGCACTCATTCGTATCCCATGACCCTAGTTACCTTCATAGTTGTCGCAGGCCGGGCCCATTCTGGAATTTTCATGGATCCGGATTCATGGAACTTTTTCGCGCCTCCTTCCGAAATTGAATTGTTGCTGTGAATTTCGCTATGTTTTGTTGAGCAGACATTCTTGGTGTTAAAACATCCCCAAACTAAAAATGGGGCCTTACCGTCCGGGCCCATTGGGATAAGTATGGTTACCATAAAGCTTTAGAACGGAACATTTAGTAGGTTACCAATATCGAGTACGTTTTAATTGATTCTTCAATAAATAGAGCATCAGGTTTCACGGTACATTCGGTATATCTTTGATTTTTTGCCGATCAAAACTCATTCTAACATCAGCAGTGAAATTCTTTTGACATAAACTTCTGTTGTCCAGGTGAAGTTGAAAAAATTGCTCGATAAGTGTAACTAAGGTTACAACAAGACCAGAATTGAGGCTGCATAAAAATGAGCAAGGAAGTTAGATACCGTAAAACCTGTAGTTGAGTATCCCTTTTTCTATGTGCCACTGTACAAACGGTACCTTACTTCGCACAGTTTTCTTCCCAAAAACTATTTTGATCAAGGAAAAGTTCATACTTTTGGCTTACATTAATTTCATCTGATCTCCGTTCTTTCTCCTCGGAATCCATGGTATTTTATGTACACATTTCACTTCAATGATTTCCGATGTGTTCGTTTTTTTTTTGGAAATAAGCTTGAAAAACTTTTCAAAAATGCAATCAATAATTCATAAGATTCCAAATAACCACCTTCCATCACCATCATCATATCTTCTTCTTCATCTTCATTTCATCCATTTTGACTCATTATCATCATGATCATTTCAAACAATTAAAAATGAGAGTGAAACGGAAAAGAAGCGGTTTTCTTTCTTCGTAAAAACTTAATTGAGTTATCGAGACTCACTTCCTGACTTCAATTCTCTTTTTTTCTTTTTCTGAAATGACTGGTAGAAGAAAAAGACAAGAGAAAGGGAGGGAAAACGGGGAACAAAAACGGCGCGAAACGACCCGACTCGTAATTGATTTTGAGAGCATCGAGTAGGGGAAAAAAGGGACAAGAGGCTAAAAAGAATATTAAAATTCATGTCACGCCCCCACCCAGAAGAATGTCTTGTTTCGTGTTTTCACTTGACCTCCTCACTTCTCAATATCTCCCCCTCCTTCTACTCTCCTTTCATATCAAATCAATTTTCAGAAATGTCGACGGCTTCTCGAACACCTTCACCATCATCCCTATCAGCATGTGGTGGAGCATCATCGTCGACTGCCACTGCTCATCCATCGTCTCCAAAGTCAAAAACATCGGTGGCGTCGTCGACGAGAAGTGATTCGGATAATGTGATACCAGAACATAAACCGTCATCCACGTCTTCATTCTCGATTGGGCGACTTCTTTTTAGAAACAGTAGCAGTACGAAAAGAGGTTCGTTTTCAGGGATAGAAAAGACTGGGGGGAGGTTACGAAGATGAAATAATAGAAGAACAGTATAGTAGTCTAACGGACGGATCCGACTCATCAGAGGACAAAAATCCAGATGCAGGTATCAGCAACGCATAGAAGCCCGCAAATGTATTCTACTTCCGATCCAATCATCATGAAGTTAACGCTGCTCTCAATATATTTTTTTTATTTCTTGGTTCTGCCTGACAACCTTATAAGTGACCCGGGGAGCCTTCTGTATGTCTAAGACGCCCTAGATTCGAACCTGGTCATGACGGCTGGAGCATCAAGTTGAGGTTGCAAGCGCACTCTTACACGAATAGCTTTGACAGTTTAGGGTCTAACCAAGACTCTCAAATCGAGCTTTTTTTGGCCGATGCAAGAGGCGGCCTTGTAGAGAATGAAAAACTGTGCATTTTGGACAAAAGACGGTCGGGGTTTTGTTATCCTGATCCTCTCCAATTCTGGGTGTAGTTGTGCAGCCAGGAAAAATGAAAACAATTTGAAACTTTGGTGTGTTGACAAGATATGAGTCTCAGAAATTTTAACCGAAATTCCAAAAAGGAAACATTCAAAAATTAACACTGATTGAATCCCTATAGACCAGCAGAATGGTTGTCGTTAATTCTGCGATAGAGAGCGTTTGAAGTCACACTAAAGTCATTTAGGATTGACCCCAATCTTGTTTGATACAGTTCTATTATCTAATATGAGGCCTAGTTCCCAATACTGTATTTTTTTTCTATTTCCAGATTCTGTTGATTCTGGGAAAGATGACGAAACGGGACGATCACCTGCCTCAAGTAGACCTGGATCCCCGAATCCTGGTGGAGATAAATCACCTCAAATGTCTACTACAAGGAGGTTAGCTGGATTTGCAAGCAGGTAAGGTTGAATGTTGTTTTCGAAAACATATTTTCGATTTTCAGATCAATTCGAAAAAGTCAATGGCGTCTGTTCAAGCATCGGACATTCTTCGGTTCTCAACGGAGTAGTATGAAGAAGAATCAATTGTAAGGAAGAGTTTAGGGAAGAAGAAGAGTTGATTTGTTTGTGCTCTTCCTCATAA
Organism: Caenorhabditis brenneri; assembly: GCA_000143925.2. Lineage (NCBI taxonomy): Eukaryota > Metazoa > Nematoda > Chromadorea > Rhabditida > Rhabditidae > Caenorhabditis > Caenorhabditis brenneri. The sequence continues at coordinate 507,948 of GL379922.1, read as the reverse complement.
ATGGAGTATTTGATTAGAAAGCATTGAAAATTGTCTGATATATTTTGTTGAGCGACGCACCTTCTTCTTTTTGAGACTACTACAATCCCAGATTCTTCCAATTTCACTTGTTTTCCTTCTTCTTCTTCTTCTTCTTTTTCAAATCTTTTTTCTGTTTTTCGTTCTTCATTTCATTCAGATTCCTTCTTCCTTTTTCTCTTACTTCTTCGCGTTCCTTTTTTCTTTAGTTTTCTTCATTTCTTCAGAAAAAAATCTAGTTTGAAAAATATACGAAACTTTGAAATTTTAAAGAACCGATTGGATTGAAAGAGCATTCCTCTTGAACTCTTTTATTTCAAAGAATATCAGATTTCCATTTAAAATATTTCACACATTCAGAGGTCACAATGATCAGTGGTTGTTCATTCAAATTTTGAATTTATTCTTTGAAAACTCTTTTTTACTCCAATCAATTTCCATTAGTCTTTTTCCAATAAGAGAGCCAAAAGCAGAGAAATTCAATTCCTTTTTCTGCAAAGAATTTCCTTGTTTTCTTATTTTCCTCAAATCGGTTTTAAGTGAAATCGAAAACGAAAATTAAAAGAGAATGGGAAAATGAAATTCCACTGAAAATGAATGGCAGGGATTTTAGATTCTTCGTTGGAATCAGACAAATCCTTTGGAATTTTTGTTTTGTTAATTGGTCTACTATCCTTATAGTTTTGAGCTTACCTGTTCAGTGAGAAGATTGTTCAATTTGATTTGCCTGAGATCCAGAGGTTTTAATCTCATGTCCGAGATTACCATCAAACTTTTGATAGACCATCATGAACCGATAGCAGTAGACCTGAACATCATCTGCGAGGTTCTAAAAATCTGAAAATGTAAAAAAGCAAGTGCATAATTTTTGTGGCTAGGATCAACTTAGAAGTTTTTGCAAACAGAACGCAGAGGTTGCAACTTCATCAGAGATGCTACTGTAGGCTTTGAGCACGAAATTGTTGAGGAAGAGCCTGCCGGAAGAAGATCCGGTATTCTTGTTTAGTTTTCAGAATAAAAAAGACTAGGTGTTCTATTTCGAAACACTATTCTTATAGTTTTGATTAGCCGAACGTCCTAATACTGTGCATCAGGTCTTCAGCTCAAACCATCTAGACTTTTTCCTAGTTAGTTGTTTAATTTCGAGCAAGGGAATATTTTTCTCACGTGCGTTAGGAATTTTCTATAAATTAAAAGTTTGAAAGTAGATGCTCCTTTGAGTGGGTTGAAATTTCTATCCCTCACTGGAGCCTGAGTGTCTGGAAATCTTAATCTGAAATTGCCACGTCGACAGTTCCCTTGTGAGACAAGCTTCGAAAGTCCTGCAAGTCCTGCAGAATCTCGAAAAGGTCACCATATCTCTCTCTCTCTCTATCTCTTCTACCTACCTACTTACCCATCCTCCGACACGTGTTTTTGTCCACTTCTTTTCCAATGGCCGCCCACAGATACCAGACACCTTTGCTCCTCGTCGTTGTTCCGAATAATTCATCAGATGGCATATATATCCGCCCCCTACTACTCACTCACAACATCTCAACACACATATGTCCCAAAAACTTTTTGTCCCTTTTATTTTGTGGATGCCTGCCCGCCCTGTTTGAGTGTCTGAGTGCTGTCATGTCATGCAAATTCCTTCATTTTTTCTCTCTTTCATTGCGTGTCTTGTATCTGGCTCCACACTCTTCCGAAGACCTCTTTTCTGTGTTTTTGAGCCTGAAAATTTCGTATTGTTCTTCGTTTTTTCTTTTCCTTTTTTGTCCTCTTCCTCTTCGTTTTCCTTCACATTCCTATCTCTCTCTCTTCTTCCAAAAAATATGTATGTCACCACGTAACAATAATGGCCTCTCCTCCCTTTTTCCCTCTGAAACTGGATTGCTTACACGCAACAAAAAATATGGAAGAGGAGGAGGAGGAGAAACAGAGCATTTTCAGTCAAAAAACCAAATGACCTTGTTTTGTTTTTCTTGCAGACAACTACCTCGTCTCACTCTTCGACATCCATCGATTGATAGCTCCGCAATGCCATTACAGTTGGATGTGGATGAGAATCCAATTGGAGAATCCAATGCTGGAGGAGGAGGAGCTGGTGATGAATTCTTGCAAATTCGAAGAAGTACACAAAGGAGATGGACTGATTCTGATACCACGGTACGTCTATGAATTTTGAAGAATGAGTTTGGAGCTGAACTAGATTCGGCATTATGGAAAAAATGTTTTCAAAACTCTTCAACAGTTCTAACAGAAAAACTTGATTTGAAACCTTTATTTTAACCAACACTGTTACTGTGGTAACCAGGTGGTGGTTCTTAACTTTTTCAAACATGATTTTGAACTTTGTATCTTTGCATGCTATAAATTGAAATACGAGAGATTCTTTAAACATCAGTTTTGACTTTGAAAATCAATTGATGATGACTACCAAAAGAAAAGATATCGAAACTGATCTCACTAAGCAAATCGCTAGAAATCGTTTATCCCATGTTTAGTGAAGACATAGTTGTCTGGATATCGGAGCAGTAAACATTTTCATACTTTGAAACAATATCATCTGACTGCTTCTCATTTCCACATGACTCAAATAGAATTTTCTCAACTTTTTGGGTCAGTAACTTGTACTTTCAAACATCTGTTCTCCAGTTGTTCGTCAGAAACTAGCATGCAGTATCCACACTCTGACCATCAATTAGATAGAAATCTAAGCATCCTGGCGATCGTTTGAAAAGTGATTGTTTTAGAAAATACATTGCCACATGATTCTAAATTGTTCTAGGATCCAGCATTCGACCTTTTCCAAACAAAAAAACCTTAGCAACAGTGTATTTTTTTTATAAGAGTTAAAGTGCGATACGATATCCTGTGGAACTGCAAGATGCCAAAGTCTGCATATCAACATACAGTATCCAAAAATAAAAAGATGTTTCTCTTTCAAGATCTCATGTTCAGTTTTGAAGTATTAGAATCAGATTGTTTCATCCATTAGATCTAGGTGCTACCCCGCATTAGAACTGGTTTCACTAGAGCTGTCCCGTATTAAAACTGTACGGATCAGAACCGGTTACTTCCAAAGCATCTATTAATTCGAAAAGTTAAGGAAATGTAGAAGGCCACATTGTCATATTCTGTACAAAAAGCCCCGAGTCGCAACTGAGAGCTTAAATATCAGCCGGGTTTAGCCCGCGAAGTTTTAATACGGGACAGTTCTAATGCTAGGTGGCACCTAGATCTATGATCGTTTCTGCCCAATACCATCAATCAGATCAATTGGAAGATCTAAGTTTTCTCACTTTCGAAATTTCATAAATCATTCAAAACTAACGTACCCTTTTCTTTTTCAAAAACTAATTGAATCATAGCTGCTCATCTGCCAATTCGTTCGTTTTTTGTGTCCTTCTTCTTCCAATTTCTTCTCATGTTTACCCATCCTCTTCTTCTTCTTCTTCATCTTCTTTGTGCTTTTTCCTTATTTCTTCTTCTCATCCACATCCTTCTACTTCTTCTGGTTCTTCTGGCGCCGGGGACGGAGGAGCGGATAGCACAGATTAGATTAGTGAACAACACACATATCTATCTGTATCTATTTTTGGTCCCCCTTCTTTCTTCTACTTCTTCTTCTTTTCTCTTCTTCTTCTTCTTGTTTTCTACTCCTTCTGCGGCCCCATTTTCTAAATGAATGGGGGAAGGAACCACACAGATAACCCACTTGATCTTCTTTATCTTGCCCTTTTTCCAAAAAAGAGAACCGTTTTTTGTCTATCTTCTGAGAAGTTTTCTCATCTGAATCCATCTTGAAAAGCTCCCACGTCATCTCTCTTTCTATCATCCTCTTCTTCTTCTTTTTCTCAAGAGAGCGCTCAACGACCTCTTCTTTTGTTCCAAAATCATCTGAAGAAGGGGTGGAAATACTCGATAAAAACTTCTTTTCCTTCGCAGTTGGTCTTCGTTCTTCCCTCTTCCGATTTCTTTCGATTTTGGTGTTTTGTTTCTGTAATCCATGTGGCAATGGTCCTGTAAATGGGTCTAGGTTCCAAGGAGCATGGGTGATCTGAAGGAGAAAAGTTACTGTAGAAGTAAGCATAGAATACAGATTTTTTTCACAGCTGCTAAATAAATTATTGTGGAGAATAAGATTTTAGTTATGGGACTACGGTAAGAGCTCCGTAGATTTTGAGCCCTATAGAGTCCAATAGATTAGCGATAACCATGAGGAATCAATTGATTTGTTTGATAGAAAAAAGTATTCTGAAGAATTGCTGGTGAAGATGGTGGCTAGATTTGATGTATGAGCTTATACCAAATCATCGAAGTTACTTTTTATTAATCATTCAATTTCTTCCAATCATAAAACTTGTTTTTCAACTAGACCTTAGTGGAAAACTTCTATTCCAGCTCGGATTACAAAGCTGATTATCGATTGATCCATAGGAAACTGTCCCAAAACAATCGTCAAACTACCGTAACCCGATTCAAAAGAACCTTTCTTTTCCAACCCCTCCTCTTCAACAAATGTTCTTTTTTTTCCGACATCAAGTCACTCCTAGTTAGTTGTTCCTAGTTCGTCTCTCAGTTACTCTCCTCTTCATTATTCAGATTGCTCTTTCGTTCAGAATGCCGCTCCTCTTCTCTTCTTCAAGAGGAGGAGCAGGATGTAAATTACATTTGTGACGTGTTCCAACATTTTTTTGTTTCGTGTCTAGATATTCACTTGTGACACTAAAGGGACTCAGGGAAGATTGAAATGAAAATACATTACAAAATGATTGTAGTCATAGCGATGACGTCGAGTCAAAGACACTCATAGATCAGGAAGAGAATCTGTTCTAGATCAATAAAAGTGATTTCTAGAATAAAAAGTACAAAAATTAATACTAATTTTTTCTTATCGAAAAAAAAGAACAAAGAAATCCGGGACGTACTCCACCTTCTCTGACAAATAAGAGCTTTGCAGGTCGCCTCTCTTCCAACTAGTATCCAGTTTTCTCTTCTTTCTTGACAGACAGAAAACCCGGTGTGCTCCCAAAAAAAAAGAGGGCTCCCAGAGCTCAATTTGCTCATTTTCAAATCCCATTTTGAATGAAGAGAAGAAGATGAAGATGGAGATGGAGCCCGCCCGGTAAAAAGAGATGAGAGCAAAAACATTTTGTGGTGGTGGTGGTGGAAGAGGGGAGTAAAAAGAGTATCTTCTAATAAAAATGAGTATGGATCATCATCATCATCATCATTGACATCTTCTATATATTGCTCCTCCATCATTTCTTTTCATTTCTTTTTTCTCGGCTCAAATTTTCCGGCTTTCCCTCATCATCTCTTCATTAACTCTTCATTACTGGGATGCTCGTTTTGATGGCATTTTTACTTTTACTGATTGTCTCTCAGTACGTTCTAACATTGCTCAGAATTAGCATAGTCGGTCCATTTCCACGAGATCCTTCTCAAAAACTGTTCAATTTTTTCCGATACTTCAGGAAAATCCCCATCATAATCCAAGCCATGCTACTAAAGATCCCAGTTGTTTTTTATCCACAAAAGTCATTTCTCTTCTTTTTTTTTTTGAATTTTTCAATTCGAGTAGAAGCTATGGGGCAGAAGCAGCAGCAGCACATCACCTAATGTGGTTGTCGGCTCCAAGGGGAGCGAGGTAACCCGATACGTGCCATGCTCTTTCTCTCTTCATCTCTTCCTCCCTTTCACAATGACTGACGATTCTGGAGGCCCAGTCGGTGGTGGTGTCTCCGGAAGCATCCAAGTCACTGCGACGCTTCCTGTTTCATAGGTTTATGGTCAACTTGACACTCTTGCCTCTTTTTTACTTTCTTTTTTACCTTTTTTGTGGAAATGACTTTTGTGACGTCAGGAAAAGAGGTGAACTGTTTTGGAAGTTTTCGATACCTGGAGTGATGATAGTTAACGTTGATTGCCATATTTTGAATGTCCGTTTTGCCCAAAACTGGTTGGTTTTGTCAATCAATATAACTGAATTCAGAAATGTCAGTTCATTGCACTCATTCTCATTTTTTGTGGGAGATAAGAAGCAATTAATTTCTCTAGATCCAAAAACAACTGTCCAAATATAAACATCTTATAAAATTGAAGGCAGTAACTCATGTTTTGATATTTTGCTCACTAGAAACGATGACAGTTTCTGAACCTTTTTCTACTCGAAATTAACAATGTCCAAAACTAGATAACTCTTAAAGTGAGCTAGCATGTTCCCTATCACTGTTCACCTCTTTTATGTTTTTCATTGTTACTTATTCATCAGATTGAGTCAAAACTACAACTGATTGTCATGATCTGAATACTTCATTTTGTACTTTTTTGATCTGATTCATGACTTCCAATGACGCAGATTCCTGTTGTAGTACTATCTCTTTTCAAAAAATGTTTCGATTAAAAATAATGACGTGGGTCCTCTTTCCTCCTACATTTTTCTACAATTTCTCACGTTTGTTGTGCTCTTTCTCTTGCTCCCACCATTTTTTGGTTGAAACCTACTCTACTCATTTACATTTATTGCATTCAAATCTCAACACCTTTTAACCTCTTCTATCTCTCCATTTACATTTTTTAGAATGTTTCATTTTTCTCTTTTTCTTCTTCTTTATTTTTTTCCGTTTTTCGAGGCTTCTTTTCCTTTTTAGGAGCAGAAATTTGAGCGGAATTTTTGATGAAGCATAAGAGATTAGTTTAACAAAAAAAAGAAGAAAAAGGTGACTTTCGATCTTGAAGAAGAAGAAGATACATGGAAGAAGATATAGGGAAGAAGAAGCCAAAAAACCGTGTGTTCCGAATATTTTTGTACCGAAATTAGGCACCAGGATTAAACTTATTTGTGTGATCTGTGAAGTCAAAGAAATCTAATAAAAAATGTTTCGTCAATTGGAGAATCCTTAGATTTGGAAGTTTATTTCAATTCGGGATTTTGGAAATCAGGGAAGTTAAGTTTTCAGATAAAAGGATCAAATCGAACAGCGTGATTCAGTTAGACAGAATTGAGACCTCAAATAGTTAGTGACGAGATTGGAAATAAACATTGAGAATACTGTCGCTAGATATCAAATAATTTTGAAGTAAACGTCTTCAATCTATTCTGGTGTTACCAGTTTTGATATTTGCAAATCTTCTTTTATATTTTACAAAAACCTAGGTTTAAGAAAAATAGATATTAAATCTGTATATTCTTGTTTTCTTATTCAAAAAAATGAAGATCTACCGACACTACCTACGAATGTTCAAAGCGAATTCCTACCTGCTCTTTCCAGCTTCCTCCATAATGAAAATTACAGTAATCTTTCCCAGTAATTCCCAATGATTCTGATCAAATCCTCAACTTTTTCTCAAATCTTTCCTCCTCTGAAATCTATATTTAGTTCCAATTAAAAATCAGGACCACCTTGTCAGAACTCTCTCGTCATGACCCCATATCCGTCCTCTTCCTCTTCCTTCAATCCATCATAATTTTCTTAAACTGATCACCATTTTGTCCTTCAGCAGCTCCTTCTTGATTGCCATTTCCTTTTTCTCTTGTCTTCTACTTTTTTCTTTTTATTTTCGTTCACTTTTCCTCCATTCTAAACATCTACAACTGAAAAAAATGCCTCAATTTTAGATGTAGAGTCATGATTCCAATAGATTGCCTCCATCGTTTCTTCTTCTTCATAATCGTGAATTTCCTTCTTCTTTTTCTTTTTCTTCTTCTTCTTCTGGATGCCACCCGCCTCCCTTGACAATGATTTTTTGTTATTTTCCCACCGTCCGGTGCCCCTTTTCATCATCATCTGAAGACGACCCCAAATTTTGAAGATGTGGTTTGTGACTCGAATGAAAACCCGTAAAAAACTGACTCAAATTCCGTTTCATTTCTTTTTTTGCTTCTTTGGATCCTGTCTTTGGATGGTTTGCTCATCATCATTGTTAGGTTTCTTTTAGAAAAAACAATAATTTGTCTAGGACTTTTTAGGCGGTTGCACTTCTTTAGAGCAGGAATTCTTCTTGATCATTGGCGGGAAAACTGCAGGAAACTAAAGATTCTGCTTGGATTTTGATATTGAATATCTAGGTGGATTTGATAAGAGTTTTTAGATTCTGAACACTTGAAGTTTGATTTGGGAAATAGAACCGTCAGTGAAGTAATAATAAAAACCATGACAACCAGGTTCATGTGTACAGTTCCCAACGAAAAGTAGAGAGTTTTAGGTTTTCTGAAAGTTTCTATCTGATTTCCTATTTTGCTTCTTCGAGTTCCTTCAACGTTCCGTTTTCAATCAGAAGTTGAAAATTCCCAGTCAGATCTCCTGAAACAAAACTATGTGCTAAAATTGTGAACTTCGTTTCGAAGTTTCTCTTTTTGAATTCACAATTCTTTTTTTTAGTTTTACTGTGAATCATTCTAGACTAAATCTTCCTTAGCTTCCAACCCTGAATTCAAACTTTACCTTTAGTTGACTAAATCTTGTTGATTCACAACTTCATTTGATTATTATTGTTTTCCTCATCCTCCTTCTCCTTCTTCTTCTCTCTAATTAATCACCAAAAAGTGCAAAACATCACATCACACATCAGTCAATTAGTACGTCTAAACAGCTCCCAAAATGATTTATTTCCCATTTAAATCATCAAAATCACATCATACTTTTCCAACGTTTTTCAATCTGATTAACTAGTATGAGTTATCCGGGGATAAACTATATCATCTCTTCTTTCATATCATCCAATAACTCTTGTGTTTCTTCTCATCGTTTCCGTGTTCGATGGAGAGGAAGTGAGCTCTTCTTCTTCTTCTTCTGAAGAAGAGGAAGAACCACCTGACTAGCATACTTTTGTAGTTGTATATACATGAAAAACGCCTACTGAATGTATTAAAAACTACAATAAAATATGGGAAAGAATTGTATGGATCCTCCTCTTTTTGAGCATATAAAACATGTTATCTGTGGGTTGAAGAATCATATTCAGGTGATCAGTTCTCTCTTCCTCTTCTTATTTCTTCTACGGTAGTCATGCGCAGATTCCGACCACAGGTACTGATTTTTGAGATTCAAATCAGAGAACAGAACTGAAAAAAGTACTGGCTTGTCAACCTCAAACCAATTAGAAAAGCTCTTTGATTTTAACAATCAGCAACAAGTTCAATCTACCGACTGAGCATTTTCAACGAATAACTGATTCTAGACTTCCATGAATCAATTGGAAGCCTATGACGGTTACTTAGTATCATGACTATATGATGGATCAAGGATACCTTGTATACAATTTATCAGAACTGAAAGAACCGTATTCGCAGTATGTAGTGACCTCACCCTTCCCTTGATATTCTGCTTCCACAAACAACTGTAATCATCTGAACAAACTGAAGGAGTAAGTAACTAGAAGAAAGCCTTGAATGTAATACAGTGACTACAGTAATCCTGACTTCATCGTATGATATATACTTCCAGAATATCGGATGTTATAAAAACTTCCTGTAAAATGAAAACTAACTCCCCATCAAAAGTTTTCTTTTTTAATTTCTTTTCCTTCTTCTTCTTCTTCACTTTTGCTATCCGTACCACCGGATAGATGAAGGATAGATACCTCATTATTTTATTAAAAACCCAATTAAAATTGTTTAACTCTCCCATTGACTTCTATTCTTTTTTCTCGAACTTTTCCAAGAGAAGAGGTGCGGGGGCCTCTCATCATCTTTTCTCTTCGTTTTCCAATTTTTCATCATCATTTATCTCGAAAAGAGAAACGAATAAGGAGAGGAAGAGTCTAATCCTCATATGGGGCGGAGTCATGAATTGTGCTCCGCGTGTGCTCCCACCGCTCACCCCCTTTTTTCGTTTGTATCAGCTTCGTTGTTGAAGCCTGAACAACGAAGAAATTAAGAGAGAGAGAGAGAGCTCCGCCCCTTTTTGTTGTCTCCCGATACCTCTCTCTTTTTCTCTCTTCATCTCTGTAAGTGATATCACTGCAGCTGCTCTCATTTGACTAGTCTGATTATCTTTTGATTCAAAACCGAGACATAAGACTTTCCACCAAAAAAGTCTTGTGAGTCTCCGTTGTCATCAACGCTTTCAAAATTCAGCACATGAAGATGTTCATTTTCCGGAAGAAGAAGGTAAGCAATACTGTAGGGATTCTTTTGAATTAACAGCTTCCTCATTGTAAACTAACTGATACTGTAATCATTCCTCACCTGAAACCCTTTGGAAATGAGAACGCCAGATTACTGTACTGTGAAGCTGAGGTTGTAGAAGACATGTTGAAATCCTCTGATCTTCCGAAACTTCAAGAGTCAACTAAAGTAGGCGTTTTGAAATTCCAATAACGGAAAAACTTGAAGAATAAGGTCGTCTAACGATCTGATCGTGTTCAAAAGTGAGCAGACTCTAGTGAAACTGTACAACTTGCGAACATCAGTTGGGAGTTTGTTGACTAGTCAACATTCAAAATCCTTCAAAATCTGAGAAACACTGAATCCTAGTCCAATCTACTTGCTTTCCAACCTTTGATGACGTATCCTCGCACACTGTAGCTTCTTAGAGTCTCCAGAATCTCAATCAAAACGGGTTATTTGCGTGGGGAATTCCTATTCTAAAATCTCAGAAATGTTAATTATCTATACAGAATACCCCTCATCTAAATGTCATCTCACTATATAGTCCCTTGACATTCGTTTTTAATTTCCCAAATGTCATCGAAGAAGAAGAATTACAATACAAGGAGCATTATCCACCCACTGTTTTTTGAGTCATCTTCTTTTCCAAAATGATTTTAGAAAAAGAACGAATTTATTTTGAAATTCTAAAAATGAATCGCTTGTAAACACTTCTTATAAGCAGATGATCCTCCACAAAAACCCTTTTCGAGTTGAATTTTTTTTTTCTGAAAATGGAACAAAAGTACAAGAGAGTTTTACAGGGTCGTCTTCGCGATTCGCGTGATTCGTCGGATTTCAACGATTCGCATGACACGCTAGACGTTGCCGGAACGAGCACGCACGGCGTCGCCGATTCGTCCTCGTCCTCCCATCATCACCATCACAACTATTCGATGACGGCTCCCGTTTCTCCGAACGTTCCTCTTTCAGCGAGCAGGTATCGTTTTTCAGAGTGTCTGTCTTTGATAATAAGAACATTGGCTAGATATCTATGGGGAATACGTAATTCGAAGCCATACATCTCTTCTCAAAACATTCTGAATGTGTCTACTCTCTCTTATTGTTTCGCCCCCACGTTTTATATCAGTATAATGACCTAAAACATGAAAAACAAGTGGCTAATTAGTTCCCGCGGGATTCATTTTTAGTTTTCTTTTTTCTTTGTTTTTATATTCCACCTGAAACTGAAAAAACAAATGGGAATATAAGCCCACACACGGAGAATTTGAAGAAGAGGAGGAGGTGGTGAGGATGGGGATGATCTATGATTGAGGAGGAAAAAGATGGAATTTAGACAGAATTTAAGGGATTCCCTGAACTTTTTCACTTCATTCTCATATTTTTTGACGTGGACATATCAGGTACATTTCAGTGAATGTTCTTTTGGATCGGTGGATCATTTTCTGTTTTCTTGGAGAAGAGATCAAAAAGATGATCTGTTTCTTAACCCGATTGGTTTTGGTGCATCAGAAGTCTGATAGTGTTGAGGAGTAGAAAACTCATCGAAGATTTGTCATGCTAACAGAAAAGTTGCTACCGAAGAAGTGGATTTTCTGGAAACCGACATCTGAACCTTTCACAACTTAACTTCAAAAAATCTCTAATGTTTTTAAAAGACCACAAACAACATTATTACGTCGTCGTCGATTCGAAAAGTTTGCAGAATCTAGAATCCACAGCTGAATCCACAATCACAAATTCCTATCTTATTAGTCATTAGTTGTCTCCTTCAAAAAACAGCTGCAATTCATTTTCTAATTATTTTTTCAAACGAATCACAAAGAAATGTTTCTTTCAGTTCGCATTCCGAGGGATGGAAGTACTCTTCGCAGAAGTTATTGTGGAAGTTGAAACCGAAATACGCGTATTCACATGCTAGTTCAACATCTTCTTCCACTGATTCCGCATGGAAATCATTGGTAAAAATAGAACAAAAACGTTTAGTTCAGAACCAATTCTTTCATTTCCAGGATAGTATGACATGGAGGTCTGTGGATGGTGCTGAAGTAGTCCTTCGAGGTGCTCGTTTAGAGAATCTATCGGAAATCGAGAGATCGGCTCTTCAACTTTTAGCTGCTCAAAGACTCATCAAAATGCTTCCAGGTGTCAATTTAGGAAAACCAAAAGGTAGGTGGCATTAGGTGGTGCTTGTCACCTCCAGTCTCATTATAGACCCATTGTCAGCTCTTCGTCAAAAACGGCAAAAACTTGTGAAGAGCAATCGAACGCCTACAGTTGCCGATGTGCAGAGAAGAGCATCTGGAACACCAATGCCTGAAGAGAAGCGAGTTTTCGGAGTGTCGTTGGCAATGTGTATGATGAATGAGAAACGATTGGATCAGGAGAGTCGGTGCAGGAGTTTGGATGATTCCACAGTTATCATGTTGAATAAGTGAGTGATTTCTTGCAGGTTTTTAAAAAATCAGATCTTGTGGCACTTTCTAAAAATATAAAGAGCCAAAAAATGACATTCCTCACTTTTGAAATTTTCAGATCCAAAGCGAAACCGACGAAATCCGAACCAGAAATGGTCAGTCATACAATGCCAGAAGATCGTAAATGGTTGTATCCATCGACTCAAAATCTCTATCCACAATCAACATCAAATCCATCATCTCCATCTCCTTTGATCGGTTCTGCTCCTCCAACATGTTCAATTCTTCCATCAGCTAATCTACTCTCTGCTGAACCAGTTGAACCACAACAAGTTACCGGTCGTTTCTTGAAGAAGCAACGTCCAGCTTCTGCATCATTCTCGTGCTCTCTGGATGCAAACATTGATGACGTGGATCCACATGCTCTTCAAGTTCCAAAAATCGTGGAGAACTGTACACAATATCTAATGACTTACGGGTTAACCCAAGTTGGATTGTTTCGAGTGGCTGGGAATACGAAACGGTGTCGTCAATTGAGAACTGCTCTGGAGAAAGTTGGCGGAGGAGGTGTCATAAATGATAATATGGTTGAGAACACGACATCGCATGACGTGGCAACACTTCTCAAAGAATACTTCAGAGATCTTCCACAGAGTTTGTTACCTGGAGAGCATTATTCCGCTTATATTGGAGCAGCAAGTCAGTTTTCTTTTTTGAATTTATGAAACTGTAAATTCAATATTCAGAATTCAATATCGACGAGAGAATCGAAGCAATTCGACTTCTCTTTGCTCTTCTTGTCTCTCCAAATCTGGATACACTATTTGTTCTTCTGAAATTCCTGCATGAAGTATCCTGTCACTCACAAGATCGACACAATGCAGCTGGGGAATTGGTAATCAATTCTCTTCTTTCATAACATTTTTTTTCTTTTTCAGCTGCCAGGTAACAAAATGGATGCTCGTAATTTAGCCACCATATTCGCCCCGTCTATTCTCCGTGTTGATCATGACAAACTACAAGAGACACTGGCTGAAAATGAGCTGCAAGTTACAATTGTGGAGACTATGATTAGCAATGTTGAGGAGATTTTTAAGGTTTGAGAGATAAATCAAAAGTATAAAAATCATAAAAAAGAATATTTCAGATTCCAAAAGAACTTCAGTGCAAGATCTATACAAAACTCCGTGAAACAGAACCGGATCGTCTAGATCGAATTCTGAATCATCTCTCCAAAATGGATAGTCATGAATCTCATCCAGGTGCATTGCTATCCCCGTTCCCTGCTACTTTAGAAGAAGATTCTCCACGTCATCATCGTCATACCGATCATTCTCATATCGGAAGACAAAGTCCATTGGCAAGAGAGTTAACCACAAATGGAAAAGTGAAAGTTCAATCTCAACGGAGTGGATCTTGGCCTTTCTCTCTAACAAAGACTCAAACAAGTCCAAGTCGTCCAGAAGCTCAACACTTCTTTCCAGCTGATTCACAAGATGGTCAAGGACCTTCAACACAAGATTCATCTGGAATCGGAACGAAATCAGCAACAACAACTCCAGGACAAGGAAGAAAAGCTGAATTCAATTTGAAAGCAGCTGATGATTCTGGAAGAGATTCTGAATTTTGTTCCGATGAATTGACATTTGGAACAGTCTCTCAACCGGAAACATCTCGTGACAGGTCTGAAACAATGTCCACTGCTTGTGGATCATCAAGTAATTCTTCAAAGAAGACACCTATGATGGCTTCTCTTCAAGGTAACAATGAAATATATTTCATCTAATTAATCTTATTATTCCAGGAACCACCACATCAAAATCTGTCGATGCCCGGTCTCCATCCCGTGAACGAGTCGACATTCGCAGTGCAGCTCGATCATCTGCGGCAGCCGCCCGACGTCGCCTTCGGAATGTCGTTCGTGCTTTTCGCTTCACTTCAATGACACGTAGTACTCCTGATATAGCACAATCATCTTGAAACAAAAAAACACAATCTGAGTCGTGATATCACATTCATTTACGGATTGAATCGAGTAGTTCCACATTGGAAATCCAGCATAGGCGACTGATATCTTTTCTTTTCCCTCTCTTCTTCCCTCTCTCTCTCATCTCATTTCCTTCCATTTCTCCCATCTTCTCATCATTCCCATCATTTGAAAGATTCTCATCATTCTGGAAAAAACTAGCCATGATACAAACAAAATCGATTGTACATGTTCAAATCTTTTTTATCTGCGTACATATATAAAACCAAGTGTTTGAAATGAATAAATAAGTATGGTGATAAGAGTTTTGTGATTTGAAAAAAAAACTTCAGGAAAAAAATTGGCAAAGTACGTTTCATGGTCAAAACTCTACCAGGTAAGAGTGGAGAAGAACCCTTTAGATCATGAGAATGAGATGTGGAACACTGCCCTCAGATAAACAGATATAACTTTAACTTTTACTCTTAAAACTTGATGTTTCATCAGGAAAAACAGAAATACTAACCAATAAAATATGAATGACTTGACAACGTGCGAACTAAGGTTCCGAATAAGGCTCATGAATGAGCTTTCAATGAAGCAAGCTTATAAAGATCTTAACGAGTTACATCGAAGCTCATCAAGGTTAATTTTTGAGAAAACTCAATATCAAAAAGGGCCTGAGACTATATTCGTGAACGTTTTCACAGTGAAAATGCCGTGCTTATTTCATTTTCACGTGAAAAATTAACGCTACATTTTCACGGTCCGGCCCAGCCCTGTCCGCTCTGGTCCGGTCCGGCCTGGTCTGGTCTGTTCCGATCCGGCCTGGTCTGGTCCGATCCGGCCTGGTCCGGTCCGGCCTGGTCTGGTCTGTTCCGATCCGGCCTGGTCTGGTCCGGTCCGGTCTGGTCTGGCCTGGTTCGGCCTGATCTGGTCCGGTCAGGACCTGTTTTATGTTCCTGTGCAGCGACCATAACTTTCCGTTTGCTTTCAAACTGCTTTCTTATCTTCTTTTTCTTCTTTTGTATCGCGCTCGACGAGTTCGACACTGCCGCTTGAGAGAAGTTTTCGATATGTTTGTTTTCGAAATGCCGCGGAGCCTTTTTTTGTGAACAACACGAACACATTTTTTGAAGTTATTACTGGTTTATTAGAGATCAATGATTGAGAGAAAAAACACAAATTATTACAACAGAATTACAGAAAACATTACAAAAATCAAATTGAGTTGGTACAAGAAACATAAAAAAAATTACAAGCATTGTTTCTTTGGAGATCCTCCGATAGACTCCTCACTTCCTCGCTTCCTTGATACAATCTTCTCGTTTTTCGATGGCCAAACATGAATCCGAAGGGTTGACAGGACCGAATCCACAGTGAAAACAACTCCATCCGGTCGGGTGATGTTGAAGGCATCCCGAAGTGTCACTCCATCCTCATACCAACGATCCGAGCAGTCGATTGAGCAGTCAACGTGTTCCTTGTTGAGTGTGAATGTCTGTTTCTCAACTTTTTCAACATTGAATCCTTTCAGTACAATTTCCATCGACCATCCGTCTTCCTTTTGAATTGTCATCACTTTCATTCCATTGTTACCAGTTCCTTGCATGAATTTGTGTAAGAGGGAGTTGACATCTTCTTCGGAAAGAGATGAATCCAGCAGATGGATCATCTTGTTTTGTAGGCGTTGAACGATTGAAGCGTCCATCCATGCAGAGTTGTTGACTCTTAACCAATCGATTTTGAACAGCTTCTCATTCTCCGTTTGAAGTTCGAATGGTCCATTCAATGCGAGTCCTTTCTTGAAATCGATATGATCCAAAAGAGCATCGAGAGTTGACTGTGAGCATGTATCCATGTATTCCAAATCGTGTTCAGTATAACAATCCGCCTCTCTTCCAATAGAAAGAACATTACATTCTTTTGGGAGTGAATGAATCATTTGAGAGAATGTCAATGGACAGACATCTAACTTATTGATTTGATCGGGGAATGCACTCTTACAAACGTTAAAGAAATCAATAAAAGTTTCCATGACAACAGCGGAGTTCTTGTCATATCGTTGGAAAATGAAATCTTGTTTCAACATTTGAACGAGGCAACCCCTCTCATCTAAGCAGACGTCGAATCCTCCAGAACGAATTGGGATGTTCTGGATAAACTTTCCAATTGATTCGTTCTCAGAAGACAGATTCAGGAGATCCTGGATACTCAACTTCTTCAGAATGTGGCTCAATGGAAGAAGGGGAAGAGAGGTGAGGATTTCGAGAGAGAAAGGCATTGTGAAGAGAGTTGTTGTAGTGGTGCTACTGAAAAGAAGAGGGAATAATTATTGATTATAGAAGAACGTAGAAAACTATCAGAAGAGAAAGAAAAAAAACGATGAGAAGAAGAAGAATGAAGAATCAAGGGATCCATTGGCCCTTATACACCCCTAATAGTGGGCGGAGTTACCTTCAGGGAAGTCAAAGAGCCTTATACCTGTCAATCATAAAACAAAGAGAGTGAAGGTAAATTTGAATGTCCTATATTGATCATAGCGGAAGGACAAAGGATTTGTATAGTTATGAAACGAGTGATTTACGACCGTTGACCTTTCAGATGAGGGTAAAGGGAGAATGGATCATGAGAAACGAAGAAAACATATTTCAAATATATAGGCATCAAAATAGGTTATATTTTGTGAGCGTTAGTTGTATCAAAACTAGAGAAGAAAACTAGTTTGAAGTTGTATGCAAGTCAATTAGACAGGGGTAGTTACAGTAGAAAAGAGGGTGGAGTCTGATCAATGTTTGTGTTGTGTACTTAGTTTAACGATCAAAGCAACCAGAAAAAACATTTGATTCCGAAAAATAGCAACAACTATAAACCAAATTTCATTCATACTAAATACATTTCTCTACTTTTCAATCGTGTTCTGGATCTTCTTTGCTTTTTGAATTGGGGTTGTGGTGGCTCTGAAATACAACTTGTGATGGGTTTTATCCAAAGACTCACTTAGTGGCGGCTTGTTTCTTTTTATTCGCCTTATGCCTGGATTTTCGAGAAGAGTTAGAAGCGTTGCGAGGAGTGGATCCACCAGTTGTCACAGAGGCCATTACTGAACGATTGATATCCACAGTTCGATTTTGGTAACGTTCGGATCTCTGGAATACAAGAAGGGTTTTTTAAAGTCAATTCAAGATGCGATTCCATACCTCCGCCGCAGTACTGATAACTGCATTGACAGCTGCAGCGTTATGAATATCATTGATAATTGGTTCGAGGAATCTGACAACATCGTCCATGACAACACGTCTCTTCGGATCCACAACAAATATCTTCTCATGAATAAAGGAGCGAAGTTTCTCCGGACACGCTTCAGGCATCACCAAGTGTTTTCCAAAGACCACATTCCTCTTCGTTTCCGTATTGGTGACACCTTCCCATGGTTCCTCTCCTTCTGAGAATATCTCAAAACACATTACTCCATAACTATAAACATCAGTTTTCGGAGTGAAGTAGAGAGTCGTGATAGTCTCTGGAGCAAGCCATTTGATGGGAAGTTTTTGAGAAGCACACAATTTGAATTGATTTCCAATGACAGAGAGTCCGAAATCAGAAAGTTTCACAATTTTGTCAATGGAATAAAGACAGTTTCGAGCAGCAATATCACGATGAATGCAGTGATGAGCATGAAGATATTGAAGTCCTTGAGCTGCTCCAAGGCTCATTCCCATCAACTCAAACACACTGATGTTCTTGTTTTTCTGAAAGGAAATGGTTGAATCGTTCTAAAGTTCCTAGTTCTCTCAAATCGTTTCTAGAGAATGTTTCTACAGTAACCACATCAGTCTCAACCCCTAACCGACCTGCAAGTAGGTATTGAGAGCACCTCCATTGACGAGTTCCAAAAGAATATACAAAGGTTGCTCTACAACAGCCACTCCAAAGAATCGAACAACATTTTTATGTTTGAAGTTTCTCATCAATCTTGCCTCGTTCATCATTTCTCGAATCTTCAATTTATTCATCTCTCCTCCTTTCATCAACTTCACTGCCACATCAGCCTTCTTTGATTTCCTTTGCAACACTCCTTTCCGAACTTCTCCATATGCTCCTTCACCCAATTTGTCACCCAGTTTCACAGCTGAATGTTTATATTCCCATCCCTGTAATTCGATTGGAGTCTTCAAAAATCGATTTTCTTTCGTTTCCAATGTATTCGAAACATGATGATTTGCAAGAAGAGCTTCAATCGAAGGAAAGAGAGTGGATCCTTTGATTCCAAACTTTCCATCATAACGACGAATCACCAGATTACGCATCTTCCTCTCACCGGGATTGTTTTCCGATTTCGCATCTTTTGTGTTTTGATTTTCACCGTCAGCACGATCTGAGGAGCAGGCGGACAGTACGATGTCACGTTTGATGCCAGTGTTCCCTTCTTTTTTCTGGAAGTTTCTTCAATTGTTTCAGAAATGTTTGATCTACATTTATGTATGCTGGCTAATGAATCATATTTAAAAAAGAAGAAGAATAAGTAGTAGCGGATTAATTTTGAGAACTTTTTTAAATGAACATCTCATAGAAATAACGTTTCAATTTGGCAATTTCAAAACTATGCTAACATTAGACTACGAAAATACTGTACTAACCGTAGTAATCTCACTGACACGAATCAAATAATCACCCTCATTTCGAAGAATGACTCCGAGATCATCACGAGGAAGGAACCCATGATAGAAGGGCATTGCATGTAGACTCTTATACAATTCCTCATCCTCTACAACATCTTTTTCAATGTATGTTGATTTGTTCTGACTGCTGTTAATTGCTTCATCTTTTCTATCACTACCGCTTTCCGGTTTCCTCTCACTACCCTTATCATCACTGGTTGCAGTCGTTTCCTGACGCCTATCCTGAATATATTCTGAAGAATGATTCCACTGTTCCTCTTCTCCAACTCACATCCATCGCTTCTCCACTAGATCGTTTGTTGATACTTCTTTCGATATTAGTATCGCCCATTCTTTTTCACTCTTCGATGAGAACAAAACTGTGAACTAAAGTTATTTTTGAAATTTTCTCCCAAAATCGTAGAACTTTTTTCTTTCTTATTCAGAACACTTCAAATTCACGGAGAAATGCGAAATGTTTAATGATGATTGTCAAATTTTCGATTTCCCGTTTTCGTTCTGACTCGAATTTTTAAAGTTTCATGACGACTGTATATTTTCAAATATTCTCATCTTCATACATATAAAAACAAACTATTTGACAGAAATAAATAAGCTACAGTAAAAAAGATTTTTAGAATAAAATCGGCACACTAAAAATCACAGCTTCAAATTATGCATAAGCTCAACAGAGTGATGCTAATACGTCTTTTAATATTTCCTATTTCTCCACTTTTTCCACTTTTATTTGATCGGAACTTGGAGGCCAAAGCAAGTCTTTTCTGGATTGAATGAGTCGAAGTTCACACATTGCACGGGAATTCGTGTCGACTTGCAATTGGGCATAGTTGCTCGTTTTTCGAATCAGACACTGCATTGAGGCGAGTACACGTTTCACGGCTTCTGACACGTCACCATTCAATTCATCGAGCCACACAACTAGAAGTGAAGCGAATACGTCTCCTGAAAATATTCGTTTTATTTTTACATAAGTATTTCTTTATTTACCAGTTCCAACGAATTGTCCAACAAGTCTCGGAAAAGTGAATCGGTAGACATTGTCTCCTTTGACACTGGCATAACATCGAAGACTTTCATTCGTCTGTGCTCCCGTAACTCCACTTGTCACCACAATCGTTTTGACTCCTTTTGCATGTAATACATTCACTGCTCTCAAACAATCCTCTTCTGTTTCAATTGGAGATCCGGTCAACTCTCCTAATTCGAAAGCGTTTGGAGTCAGAATATCAGCAAGAGGAATGATCAAATCACGGTAAACAGGCATCAATTCTTTCGGTGTATACTGAAACTATTTCGATATTTTGGAATGAATTGAGAATTGAAACTTACGTATCTACCATTATCACCCATCACAGGGTCACATACGAACTTTGTGTTCGAGTCTTTTTGTTTCAAGTCCTTGACAACGTCCGCTATTTTTTGAAGAAACGTCACATTTCCACAGTAACCTAGGATCAAATATTTGAAGTTCAGATTCATAGAAGTCTTTATTTTCTCACCAGTAAGAACATGAGTATAGTTGTTGATATTATTCAGTGTAAGCCCCTCGTATAGCTCCTCCAACTCCTTTTCAGTCAATTTTTGTCCTTTCAAGTGTTCATATCCTGTAATGTTTTGGATTTTTGATTTGCTTCCCTCCCAGAAATTTAGTTAGTTTTTTTTTATAACTAAAAAGCATAATCCTAACTCAAAAAATGAAAATATTTTGGGTGTGCTCTAATGTTGTATTTTTCAAATAGAGGGCCCAAAGTTACTTGTTGGAAGCGTCAAATATTCGATGTTACCCGCGTGGTTAGAATATTGGACGCTGTTGATGAAGTCGACTTCGAAGCCGTGCAACTGAAAATATTTATTGTTTTGTTTACAAATGCTGAATGAGTTCTCACCTGGAGCGGGAAAACGGAACACTTGTTCCCAGCGTAACCATGGACGACGTGGCTTTGGATGGAGAGGACACGACGGTCTCGTTCTCGCTCCAGTTCGGCAATCAACTCGCTGCTGCTCATCTAAACAATAAATTAATTCAAAATCTCTTTCAAAAATGAGTGAAAGGAGGTTTTAATTAGACATCGAATACTTTTTATATGTTACCTTGAATAGTTGCGTCTGAAACGCACTTCTAAAAGAGCGACAGAGTAATTTTAGAGACATTACACGGGAGAAAACTGAAGATAATAAAACGCGACGGAATTTAGATTTTACACATTTTACACGCAACAATTGTGCGTTTCTTCACAAATCTTTTGCGATATTTCGTCATTTTTCCAGTTATCCTATCACTAAACTTTTTCTTTGCTGGAGAGAGAAAAATGAATTTTGTGACAAAAGAAAAATGAATCATGAATTTCTTCACCAAAAAAGTATTATAAAGCATATGACGATGTGGTTGGGCATCGATGTTTGCCAAGAAAAGCAAAAGAAAACGAATATTTCTCAGAGCGAATGTGGAAAAAAAGAGAGGCAAAGAGAGTGGAAGAGTACGTGCTCCTCGTTCAGGGCCCTTTACTTTTTAATCCAAGTGACGAGCACTTCCTGTGTTTTGCGGCGGCGCTGTCGAGATTACTATTATTATGCAAAGCGTTGCAATCAAACACACCCAAGCACACAACAAAACACTCGAGAAGTACATATATTTGTATGAAAAACTAGTTCTAGTCAGTTAGTTGAACTGAACTCAAAAAATGGATTCATATTACAGATTCAATAGTTATCAATCATAAATCATTAAAGCATCCGGTACACGTTTGAAAATCTTGGAAACTGGGAAAATCAAGAAAAAGTTGGAAAGGGAAGGAAGGGAAAAAGTGGGCTGATAAGACAACTCGTTACAGAAGGAAAAAGTGCAATGACAAGTGTACAAAAAACACAAGTAATGATTTCTGAAACAGTCTGATTCTCGTTGTTTGAAGGTGGTGATGATGGGAAAAAGAGAGCGTGATAAGACAAAAGGTGGCAAAAAATACTAACGATGAAACAGAAGAAGGGGCCTAACAACGATACAATCAATAGGGAAAGAAGCGGAATGAAAAATAGAAGAGAACGGTATTATTTATCATCATTTCTGTTATGATGACGGAAACGAGAAATGAGAGAATGGCATCAGAGAAACAAAACAGTAAGATGAAAGATGTGAGAGAT